>DWTU01000242.1:0-19842 GCA_018251515.1 Cecropterus confusis | reverse complement strand
ATAGTCCTTGGGAGTGCCAACACATCTGTAATCGACTTTAGGTGGGACCCCTGTTCTATATGAAGTAGCTTACAGAGATCCATGGGTGGTAGTAATGACTTACCATCACGTGGGCTGCATGTATGTTTGCTACTTCAATCGGTTAAAAAACTTTAACCTGTAAGGTATTAAAATTGTGTAATTGAGCATGATTTCAGTTCGGCGAGTTCATTAAAACTAAGTGGTATTTAAATGCTTCCTAGACTTACAATCGGACACAAAGATTCCCTTGCTCGTGGGTTGATGGACAAAAACAATTACATATATACACGAAATTAGACTGGAATGGATAGAATTTTGATCTATCATTCAGACGTCTGGCTGGCCCGGGATCACAATACGCGTCGTCCAAAAGCCCAATAAAATAATGGGAGTTCTAATAAAACGTTTATTGAGTAAATTGTCAAAGCATTCAACAACGTATGATAATATCAATTATTATCTTTACAATCATCGGTGGTTGTTCCCGCCCGTCCTCCCCCGCCCTCCCCGCACACGCTAATTGTGACATGTTAATTACGTTACGGTCGCACTCGCAATGCTAATTGTCGATCTGTCCACACGTGAATATGTATATTGTATGTACCATTTGCGATGGTTCATAAGTCTTTGTTGTGAATGAGCTCTACATCTGCCTAACTTTACTCGATAATTATAATTTTTGCGCAGAAAGTATTTATATTATTTAAGCGATTTTCAAAGTAAAGACGTTATTAGGAGTTCACGTATATATTATTTCCTTCAGTTAAAACTACCTATAAAAGATTAATACTAAACTTCTTTTTTTTTGTCACGAGGGCGATACCTTTAAATGGTAACCGATGCCGTGGGAGCAACGCTATGTGTGATTTTTACCGTACTAAAACCCCCCGGTGGCAGTCCTCAGCTCTGCGTGGAGGACTCCGGGATCTCGAACGGAACACAACCGGAGTCCTCCGAGCAAGATGCCCGTTTGGGGCTCTTTCCCGGTGAGAATTTACGCTCTCAGTGCCTTCAGGTATTTACGCCGTCCATGCCGCCGTCCTTCCTGGGGTCGCTTTGCTGGACGGCTCGAGATCCCACTCTTACCACCCGCAACCCCGGAAGCCCTCTTTTAGTCGCCTCTTACGACAGGCAGAGGATATCGTAGCCCTATTCTGGACCCGAAACTACAGGGTCTGGATACATTATATACCTACGTAGCTTATTAAATCATTGGTGCCATAACATTTAAAACTTTAATAAATAATTTTAATTATTTTACTGCCGATGAAATTGCTAATTTGCTATTGAATACAATTTCACAGGATAAGCTATTTACGACTTTATAAAAATGAGTGTAATATACGTAGAAATAACTTAATGATTTAACTTTGAATGTTCGTCGAAAGTGTAAATGGAAAACACGAATTACAGGGTGAAATTGATTAAACCGACCTCTAGAGCCACCCTTCGACGTCTCACGATATTGCTTACGAAAAGGAGAAAGTTATTGTTAATTTATTGACCCTTCAATGAACAATAATTGGTATTTGAAGTGCTAATTTATTTCGGCACGATAACATTTTATTATTGACAAAACTTCGAAGTTCCGAAAATAAAAGATCCAATTTCGGATAAAGATAAAGGATTAATCATCAATACGTTACATTTTGTTAACATTGTCATTTCAAAGCGGTAGAACGTAAACCAGCTGTTAGAACCACTGTAGGTCGACCGGGGAGGTACCACCGCCACACGTATTGCTAGCGTGAAGTGGTTCTTGTTTTTCGGTGGAAGAGTGTAGTTACCTGCTTATTTTCATATGAGGCGACCATCTTGGTCCTCGGGGTAACTACGCATCTGTCGTTGACTTTAGACAGAACCCTTGTTGTGTATGATGTTGCTTACTGCTTACGGCTGACTACGTGCTCGATTGCTACTTCCATCATAAAAAAAATAATAAGGGATATTGTAAACACTGAAAATGCCTGATTCTTACTTCTATTACATTTTAAAGAAAGACAACTTAATTTATGTAATAGTGTACACTGCGAGCTGTCAGTGTCGACTCGACTTCATGTAACTTGTACATACGCAAAACACAAGATCAACATAAAGTCGTTGAAGGGATTGCTTGTATGAGGATGAGGAGTAAACATGGCCGCCGTGCAGCCACGTTCCGCTATTAATAATTCATAAACGGCGGAGCGGCGGAGTGGCTCGGAATCGCCGAATGGCATCCTCGTTGCATCAAATTCAGGTCATTACAGAGCAGTGGCCTAGGGTTTGATGATATGATATTTTGGAGTTACTGCTTTGTGTATTAATATTTTAAAATAACAACTTAAAATAATTACCCTTTTTGTGATAACAAGCGGACAGATTTTAATGGAAATTTCACAGTTTCTGTGCCAACTTCAAATCTACCTTATTGTATATAAAAATAAAAAAGTAAGAAAATAAGACGTGTTTATTTTCTTGTTATTTAATCTCATATAAAAATTGTGTGTCATAAGTCAGCGACAACAACGGTCTATTTCTTAAAGTTAATCCAAGAATAATTATGCATTTAATTTCTATATTAGTTCCGTTGAATACTATGTTAGTACTTATATTGAAAATTGTACGCAAACTTTTAAAGAAGAATTTGCTTCGTAAAATCCAAAGCAAATATAAATATTCTCGTGTAATATTCGCACCAGTTACCAGTTTACCATGCAATAGAACACATATATGTGAATGTCGTTCTGTTAGTGTGTTTTACTTTTAACTTGATACGTGTACGGTTTTCAATCATTTTACATACATAAAGTGAAAGAATGATTAAAAAAATATTCAATCTTTATGTAGGAATTACCTTAAGTATTTAGAACCTTTAGTAAATCTGTTAGTTCTGCAAGTTCCTCGAATATAATGTTTTACCACTGCAAAAATTTCCTACATTTAAATTTTTTTCGATTCTTATAAGATTTTGAACATATTTGTAAAGTCGTACTACTATAACTATAACATAATGCAAGATAACGACCGGACAGGAGCTAACACCAAAAACATTCAGCTGAATAATGAAACAATGAACAGGCGAGCTGTTTTCAAACTTTCATAAGCTTCTGAATATTTAATAAAGCACCAACCATGGGCTTTCATATACAAGATGTATATTTGTAAAGTGATATATATTTGCTATCGGTGGAGCTATAACCTGTTTATTTTATTTCACTTTCTGCGTAAATAAATTCAATAGTATTTAAATCTTATATCCAGTGCTAAGAACCTTAAATAAACTATGAAATAACATGTTGCTTTCAGACCTGTCAGTACTTACGCCTTGACATCTAAATTTTACCTTAAGTAAACCTGTATATGAATTTTTCGGGAATACTACAAATAGGGACTGAGCTTTCCCTATTTTCTGCCTCTCACTAAACATTTATTTTTAAATTATTACTGATAATAATGTGTTCTTGTCATTTTTGTTAGTGTAAAATGGTTTCTAACCCACATATTAATTAAAATCTCGCCTTTGCAGTAGACTCCACTGGTGATATAGAAATATATATACATTTAGAGTTATTCAAGTTCATACAAGTATGTATGTAATGTGTAGAAATAAACGATAAATTGACAATAAGATTTTAATCTATAATGTTATCACTTACAAAGTTATATCTTTCAGATACTTTTAGTTAAAGAACTAAACCAAACCTTCAAAATAATATATAACATACGACAAGGAAGATAAAAAAATGTGTACATTATAGCCTACTTTGGTATATTATTTTCTCTATTCCTAGTAGTTCGCTAAGCACTCATTCCTCTTATTTATCTGACGTCGCTGACGGCGGTCAGCGCTGATTTATTTGCGTTTGGCCAATCCTCGATACTATTGTCCTGTTATGTTTGCACTTTTATTGTTCGTTTCCCTATTGTTTACCCGGTGTTCGAAGTTGAACGTTCGTCGGCGTTGACGGGCGCGATTAAATCAAAAGGAATTTGTAAAATCGCCTCGGGAAAACAATATTAGCTGATTAGCGTCATTATATTACAGCTTATTTTTCTTTCGTTCAGTAGACGCCGAAAACAGTAAATTACACTATTGAATGCAAATAGCATTCAATATAATTGGTAAACATATGTTATGCAACAATTAATAACAACTGAACGCTACAACCTAAGAAAATGAGACATAATGTCTGTAAACAACAATACCCTTATGTATATATTATATAATATATACTTAAAAAATTATCATCAAACCATGTCTATTACTAAAAGTAAAAAAGGCTGATCTAATCCATCAAATGAGTACGGTGTTACTAGTCGCCCTTTATATTAAAAGTGCTAAAATTGCAAACCGCATATAAGACTTTACACAAATCCTTTTATGATTGTCCTTTCACTATTTCTAAAGACCCCTTACAAGTGTAGTCTATTGAGATATTCACGCGCGCGTCAGATGCATATTATATATTAAGTGACAGCAAAAGGCTGTTGGTTGGAAATAGTTCGCTAAAAGGTATACCGGGACTGGCCCCGACTGGATTAAATGATTTTGTTCTTTGACTGTAATTTATTAATATATTCCTAGTAAACATTCAAATGAAATTTATTTATAAACTAGCAGCCGCCACTTTGTACACGCAGATTAATAACAATTCAATTTCCAAAGCGATCTGTCAAATTATTTTATTGTTAATTATTGAGATATGGCTGCAGCCGTAATCGAAAATAAAATCGGCGCATTTTAAAACAATTATACAACCTCTAATATTTGGGGGGGGGATGACTGATAGAAAAGACAGACTTCCAAACATATTCCTATCGTATTTTCATGGGATTTTCATGGGAATTTTCATGGGATTGCTTCAAAATTAGCCGACTTTCAAAATAACTTTCATTCCTAATCAACCCTTAGGGATTAAATATCATAAAATCTTTCTTTAGCGGGTCCATACGTTATGACTGAAATCACATGTCGGTAGTTCTAGCTTTGTGATGATAAAGTCATTTAGTCAGTACAAGTAGTTCAATAAATACAGATTTTAACACACCCCTTTGTCCGCGTGTACCTCTACTCGGTTTCATATGTCCGAATGTCACAATTATAATCATTTCCTTTCTTAACATAAATCTATATTAAAGTGATAAGCACATGTACGCTTACACATACGAATATGGAAATGGTAATAAGCAATTGGAAATACAGATGTATACTAAATATTCATGTACATATAGGAGTGTGACATTTATTCACCACAACAGAACAAAAGTGACGTAGTTATTTAAAAATGTCCAAAGCCACCTGCGGCTTCAAAGGTGTTTTTCGAACCGATGGTATTTCTATTTTCCCAGCGTCCAACATCACAGTATTCGTTATACCGGGAGCCGTATTCCGTATTCATGAATCTATATGGGACTTCAAAAAAGATATTCCTTTGGTTTTGGAAAATTTACGCACCTTTTTCCAACAACTCACTTTTCTTTCTTTTTTGTCTTTGATAACGTATATGAAAATCTTTATATTTGTGTATGACTACATTTTTAAAATGGTAGAAATAGTACTGTTCAACCGGGGCGGTCCCACGGCTGCTCCTATTTCTTGCGTTTCCGTGGAAGGTTGTGGTTGCCGGCTGACTTTCTAATGAGGGGACCGTCTTAGTTCTCAGGAGTAGCAACGCATCGGCGATTGCCTTTGGCAGATAGAACCCCTGTTCTATATAAAAGTGTTTCCAGATGTGCATTGACGGCAGTGAGCACACAACCATCAGGCGAACGGAACGTCAAATCTTAATCTATATGGGCGTACTCGGATACGGCAGTGAGCAACACTGAGGAGGACAACGGACAGTTATTGTCAATGGATGTTAAGATAAGCAAACGTTGAGCGGTCAGCAGGCACCTTGGGGATAGACATCACGGTGAACACAAGTGTAGCCAACCTACATCCGATTTCTCGCGTTCCAAAATGGTTTACTATCTATTGACATCATGTGTGTGACATCACGTGTGCATATTGTTATTTTCTGAGTCCACAATAGATGAAGAGAGACACAGAACGCGCACATTCTGCTGCTCTCCCTACGTTATACTTATATACTCGTATATATACATATATGTCGACAGATGGCCATAGTGTTTTTAGTTAGGCTACAGGTAATATGATGTGAGATGCAACCCGATATTTAGTTATAAAAATCCAGTATATATCGGAATAATTTTAAAATTCTGCTTGTGCTAGCACTTTTAACGTTTTCAAAAAGGATGAGCTCATATTTTCGGTGACATGTTCCTACAGAGGGGCATAATTTAACCTCCGTACTGCGGCACCGGATACGAAGTCAATGCTTTTATAATTTACTCTCTTTATAAAGTTATAGCGCAATTTCTACTTTAATTATATTTTCTATTTCTAAAGACGTTAGACTCGTGTGTTTGTGTGACACTATTGTTTCCTCTCGTACGTGCACCTGAATAAGAGAGGTGCCTTTAAACTTTCTTTCAGAAGTTGATACAAGTTAATTGGAAAATCCTTTTACCCGCAGTCTCTCGCAAAATGCTCTAAGCCCAACCTTTTACTGAACACATTCTATTGAAAGAGGCACTCAAATCGCCCCGCACACTGCACGACCTGTTTCACCGTAAGTGAGCTACGATTAGCGAGTAACGATTACGATCATCGTTTTTAAAAGATTATAGAAGTTACCGTTTTGCATCTTAGAAATAGTAACAATTTACCAAGATATAGATATCATATCGAGATTTATTATCTACTTTTACCAGCATGTCACTATAGACCAGTAAATCGTTTAAAATAATAATTAAGGATGTTTGCTGTGACCTGGTGCACCGCGCTAAATCCGGGATTAAGATAGTTGCAGTAAACGATGGTATTATCCAATACATTTAACAATAAAATTAACAACAAGTTATTTTTAAGGCAGAGACTTAATTTACCGCCAGGCATTTTTTATTAATGAGACAATGTTGTAAATATTATCTTAATATATCTATAATAGAGCCGTATCCGCTAACCTGTCGCCAAGGGAGCAAGTCGTGCAATGGACATTAGATAAAATGTAGAAGTACACATTTCTAAGCGTAGATTCCGAAGCAGATTGTGCCATTTTCCTGGAAATCGTTTGCCGTTTTATGTTTTCAAACGAATGTTGGTAGTTTTTGTCGTTTTTCGCTCCGCTTGTCCGATTTGCTTTGGCGATGTTTATTGAAAGGTGTTTCATGGAATTTCCCTTATAGTCCTACATTTGCTTCCATGTTTGCTATGCTATTTACTGTACTAATATTTGGCTAGAGAAGTTGTACTATTTTCACTAGGTTTTATTTAACATGCTATACATGCAACCTCAAACGATTGTCATTATAAGCTGAATGTCATTCTAAATCCAAGATGGCGGACGATCCATAGTGGATTGATACGCATAAGTTCAAAGTGCATATAATGTGATTTGACTTTCGGTGTTTAAGTCAAAATTATATATATAACAACATGAATTTTACCAATAAGCTAAGGTTTAATACAAAGTTAGTCTTAGTAACTTTCGCTAAGTTGGCTATTAAACTATCATCTAATACATGTTACTGACACTCGTCGTTAGCAACCGTCACCCGTCCTCACCCGCCTTCATCCGCCCTCACCCGCTGTCACCCGCCATCACCTGCAGCGCTAACGACTATTTAATGGCAGTTGTCAACACGTATGATAGCGATCTTGAACTTTGACTAAGTTTGCCTTTCGTCTTCGTAGAAGCTTGTCGAATAATTGATGAAGATACCAACGTTCCACTGCAAGATACATTGGTATTTAACCTGTCAATACAAAACACTTACACAAATAGTACAGGAGGCAGTTGCGTATTGTATTATTATACCTATCATACTTCCCCCCTCCGTCAGCCTTTTTAAGTCCACACCTGCTCATAGTCTGGCGCCTGCAATGCGACTGGAAGGCCTGTTGGTGTCCCCAGTATGTGTCGATGTTACACAGAAAGACGCTGCTGAACATCATCATCATACTGGATTTTATCTCCTAGTTGCCTTTTGCGACACCCATATGAGACAAAAGGGATTTTACAAGGCAAACGACTCGTGCCTATCATATTATGAATTCATCATCAAGTTTGCCTTGTATTAAGTTGTATGTTAAACGATATGAAAATCATAAATGAGTACTTGTCCCTGTTAGTTAATCTAAGTTAGCTCCTTAGACCTGTGCTTGAACTTATTATTCATTACGCAGTTACCTGAATGCCATATATGCCAGAAATATGTATGGCAGTTGTGCCGTCGAAACTGACTTTAGAAGAACGTACATTTGCCATATATACAAATCGTGTTTGCAGAAATCTGTCAAGTTTACGAAAAACCTATCTCATTTAGACTTGGTTACAAATGTCTAGTAGACTGAACATCGTTTGCAAATTGTTTTCCTGATATAAATCTTGACTATCTTATAGGGTAAACTTTCGAGATCTGTCATAAAGAAGCACTAATATAATTTAGAAGGTAGTAGCAATAAGCGAGACTACGACGCACCTCCCGGGGTTGTTCACCCGCGGCACCGCGGACAACACACGCTAGGGCCCCGGCACACACACTGGACACTAATCGAATATCCCTTTAATACTCATTTTTTTTAATTATCTTTGATATAAAAGCAATCTCTTATTAATTGTCAATTAAATACTTTGTATAATTGAAGTCTCGTCATTGACTAACATATAATTCCATTAATACAATAATTGAGGATTTTGTCAATAATTGACCATCTAATAATGCATTTCACATTACGAGTATAAGCAGTCCAATCGTATCGAAGCAGACAAAATTGTTGAAACTCCTGTTTGAAATGTAATCATCTAATAACTAGGCATATTCCTAGGTAAATTCAAGATATTTTATTATTTAGTTTATTTGGTATGAAATTCATTTGACTACAGATACCAATAAAATAAATAATAATCATCATAAACAATATTTTAAAGAAATTTGCAACCATTACAAAACCAAACCATTATGAAATTGCGCAATGTACCAAATTTCTTCACATCTACCAGCATATTGACGGAGCACAATATTATTTCAAGTCAAAAGAAAATTAACAATCCCGTATGCGACGATATGGTTTGATTCAGATATTGAAAAGAGTGGTGTAATGTGCTCGCTACTTTAACCTCCGCTGTGGAGTGGTGCTCGGCGTGCGGCTGAATGAAGAATGCACGAGACGCCCTCACGCGCTGGAGGAGCCGCGAGAGGATAAATTTAGATTAGTTTGCCTTGTATCTCGACTCACACCTGCTTGAAATATTGCTGGCAGTGCTACGAATACTCTATTAAGGCGTTAGTGCTACGAATGTGCAATTGCTACGAATTTTCGATGGGTGTTACGGTTGCGCGGACTACAATGTGCTACGAATTTGCTAAATAATGATAATTACAAGTACGTGTATGACTATATCGATTTAAAACAATGTTTTTTACAATGGCGATGGATGCCACTACTTTACTTACTTTTAATGTAACTATATTCCAAATGATTTAATATATAAAACTAGCTGTGCACCGCGGTTCCACCCACTAGTTCATAAGAAAAAAAAACAATAAACATAGCCTGATGTTATATAGCCTATAGCTTTCCCCAATAAATTAATTATTCAACACAAGAATATTTTGTCAAATCGAACCAGTATTTCTTGGGATTAACGCGTTCATCCAAACACACAAACTCTTCAGCTTCATAATATTATGTATATAGTAATATAACATAGATGGAATAAACAAAATCCAATTAAAAATAAACCTTCGTCTACATTTCGTTGTCCAAGACATTCACAAGACTCTAAAGCTATTGAATGAACGTAATTATCAACATGGTACACAAAATTTTCTAATAGCACTTTGTGAAACTTAGAAAAATAATTTACGAGCAAAAGCTTTAACATTTGAAATACCATAAGAAAACGACCTATTTTTAAATGTACGTCTATAAAGCACTTGTTCCACATACTGCATTGCGTAACATTCAGAAAATGTTTAAGAATTAAACGAACATACAGACACTCTCGCGCTCGCTTTCAGCCATCAAATAAAAATAGGATTTCCTCAAACTGTTTCTTGCGCAATTGTGAAGAACGAAGAGCGAAGAAAAAACACTTCGCTGCAGCCCAAATAGTTTGAAACAAACACTTCGGCGTAACTGCGCCGCTTCCGAACTGTTTACTCGCCCGCTGCTAGGGTTAGCATGCGCTACATGGATTAAACATGTTTCTTATTTTGTTAAAATTATATTACGTAAAAAAATGCATTTACAAGACAAAGATTGTCGCTGAAACTCACCACCACCTTTAAAAGACCAGAACTAAAATTTCCTCATCTGATGAAGTATTGCGCATATTGAAAAATTATTATCAGATGGCTAAGCAAAGCCTCGTGAACATGACATTCCTCTTCGTCTTCAAAAACGACTCAAGTCTTAGAACCTACCTTTTTCTTTCCGTCCCTAAGTCTCATCCTTTTAAGAGGAAATGAAGTCATCAATGCCAGTGGGAAAATAATGATTTGATAATATGTAAAATAGTGACATGGTTATAAAGTACGGCAGGATATTGGTTGGGCAGCCCTACGACCCAATCTCCTCGGCCGGCGGAGCGCACTAATCGCTCAGCCTCACATCTCTATCCGCCGCCGAGCTTACCTCTTTCCTTCTATTTTTAAATCCCCTCTGTTCATATAACACTTTATTTTAGATCGCTTGTTTTGTTGTTTCATTCTTTCATTTAATAGTCCAGTATATTTTAACTACACACATATATTTTTAAATTGATGTATCGTTTTAACAACTACGTTTTTCCTCTTACATTTTAAAGGAACATCTATCACATGTTTGAAAACTAATGTAAAGACAAAGAAGTATTATTTTTCAATTATTAGTGCTTACTCGTCTGTATATGTATATATAAAACACCTTGAATTCCAGAAACTCGTTTATTTTCAAGAAATAACAATAGTTTCCGCAGAAGTGCTTCTGTAGTGTAACTATGCACACAGTATCGTATTTCAGGCTCGGAACAATTTTCATAAAGTTTAGGCTTTAAATAAAACTTTGTAGCTCGCTTTGACTGGTATACGCGCTCCATGTATTTAGAAATATATTTTTGAGTTCACATAAATTATAGTTGTTACTTCAACTCGTAAATAAGGTAACAGTTTAAACTCAACGGAAACTTCTTCATCTTATACTTTTACTTTATATTGCACTTACATATTTACTTTTCTACGTATTTATGTTCTTGTAATACATGTTTATTTATTATATACATTTCAAATTGACTTACTTGTATAGATACATAGATATATCTTTGCAGCTTTTCGTCTTCATTACATCGTTAGCTGTAGGAGCAATATAAATACGTTGAATTCAGTAATAAATATATTATTAATTAAATATGTCATATTTAGGTTGCTACTAGCCAATCTTCGTTTTGCAAGGCGGATCACAGTGCTAGAGTTAGTTGTGCAATTTCTAAACGCCATATGACTTTACCTCTACGTTGAGTACAACAGTCAGAAGCACTTCTTACATTGCTTATTTACTGTAACAATCCAATGTGATCGCGTCATAAGTCAGCAATCGACATTCACGTACGTTGCATAAATAGGTTTGGTGCCCAAAGCAACATTTGTTTGATGCATTGCCGGCTGTAGACACAGTAGGTTGTATACCCTCGGTAGAGGTGCAGCCTGATTAATATGCCGCGGCGTGGCAGGTCGCTCCGCATTGTTGGTTCGTATACAAATGGGCTAGTGTCGCTCCCATCGGTTGGATGACCTATTTCGCCATCTAACACAATTACAAGGGTTTACTGCCTCTTCATTAGTTCGCGGTAAGTGGGTTATGAGTTCCGCAGTTCGTTTAGCGCGGGTCAACGGTTCGACGGTCGATCTTTACGCCCAATTAGTCGCTTGATAATTTTGTAACCGAATTATGTTATATTTGCCATTCATATTTAAATACTAGCCATACCCCATGGTTTACCCGTGTTTAAAAATAATTTTACATTGTAATATCTTAGATAAAGTCATACAATCGAGGAATTTTAATGAAATAAAGAGTAAATATATATTTAATCCTCGGAATGAAATTCAGTACCTACTTTCAGTTTGATGCTATTTCAAATACATACAATATCTGTGTATTACAGACATTCACATTAACAATTAATATTTATTCTCTGTCCTCCAACCAATTTTTTTTTCCGCTTATATATATGAAGTACGCGCTCGCGGAAATTTATTTTTTATTAAATTACTTTACTAATTTACTTTTAGGTATATTGTGTTAACATAGATTCAATATTTTCAATATGCATTAACAACACTATTTTTAACTAGGCCACAATAAGTAATAGATCTACGGAGTTACGTTAGATCGCTAACTGTAAACTTAATGTAACTGTAACTATACTATTATGAATTCAAATACAGATGTAACTGTAGTTTAATCTTAGTATTCGATTCACGTATCAAAAATTTATTTAATTTAATAATTTTGCCGTGAAATAATATGAAAACAAAGACCGCGTCATGTTCAAAAGGCTGGAATTAATTAAACTTTGTAATGAAATTATGAGGATGGCGTGAATAGTGCGCGGCGGGCAGCGGCGAGCGGAAAACGTTCCGGTAGCCGACGTAATAATATTACGCTATGTTACTACACTTTGGATATTAAATATTTTCCCGTGCGTAATTTTCTCTTCGTCTCATTTCTGTCAAACTTTTAGGCAAGATCTTTTCTCTAAATAAGGCGGCTCAAACTATAATCCTCCGAGTAGCTGAGTATTATAGACCGGCGACCTCGTGCTCCTCGTGACCTCCTTTCCCAAGTTTAATGAGCACTCGCGGATATTGAATGTATCTCGTCATGTTCCTTTTGCCATAAATACCCTTGTTTCCTTCGTTTTAAATTGGAACAAGACTTAGATTTGCAGTTGTTTTTTTTGTGTTCAATTAAACTTTGCTACAGTACATTTTTTTCTAAATAGCAACCGAGTATGCAGTCTATCTGATGATAAGTCATTGTCGAGTGTTGACATGGACATGAGACTTTTGTAATCAAACCCAGATAGGATTGGAGTTTTATCCTAGGTTGACGACAAAGCAAAAGTACCTCTGAGCACCGAGTTGCAATGCTTCGAATATGTCTTCCTAACCACACCCTACAAACATGACGCTTATATTAATATTCATATGACGGATTGATTTAGTGCTTCTCAAATTGTATTAAACTGATTAAAAACCAATGCTTGACAGTTTACTGTACTTTTACCTCTTCTGTGTATCTATTTACCGTCTTTTAGTGTAATCAAATCCACCTTTTAAAAAATATTAAATCTAAACATATAGACGGCGGGCAGAATAGTGCGGCGGATGCAACGCGCCGGTAGTACCTCGGTGGCTGCGCCCGCGAAGTGGCTGCAACAAGTTCTCTCTATTCAGGTAATAATTAATGTTTAGAAGCTGGCGCGGCGCCAGCGGGACTCATTGATTGATCGCTAGCTCGTCACGTAAATGCATCTAATGGGGTGAAACGCTTGCCGCGTAAATGGAGTACTGTATAGCTATCTGTGAACTTGACTTAGTAGTCGGTGCTTAGTATCATAAATTTTATTCCTAATTGCTGATAAACAGGCATTGTATCTTAATACTAAATATTTTTCTAAAAAATATTGGTAAAGTCATTCAACACGTTGTGAAAATAAAACGTATTTGTGTGGATTTAATTTAATCACAATATTTATATGCAACTTGTATATATAGTATGTAGTTGTGTACTTAGTAGTAGAATATATAGACTCGTAACAATGCTAAAAAAAATATATTTAGATATATTTGATTTACTACTTGTTGTAGTTAGTTTTTCCTTGCACGTTATTTTTCTGTTACATGATATAAAGATACTGTTACAACTTTATTTTTCAAATGTATTTTGTGAACAAATACTTCAATATTTCAGTCTTAACAAAAATATTATGAGATACCAAAGCCCTAAATAATTCCGACGGTTATTACCACGTAATGGCAAAATATTTATTACTAGATCTTCACGTGACATAATGATAACATTATATGGGAGAGAATGACGTAATACAAATGTTTGGCAAACACGACCCAATGAAGTGCCGACTCAAGACAAATAATCCTCGGGGGCGGAGAGTCGTGACTAATCATTTTAGTTTGTGATGAGTAATAGAGGTAGCGAGCTATTACTACGTGTATGAGGCGAATAGAAATATTTTTTGCTTTTATTAGGTACGAAAACATCTTTCTCCAGACAGAAAAATAATGATTTCTACTCTTATAATCCTACACCATCCCTACAAACAAAACAAACGCACAAATAATCAGAATGAGCAGAGAAATCGGAAGGTCTAATTTAGATATATGCCTGGTCGGGAATCGAACCCACGATGTCCTGCGCGTCAAACCCTTTAACATACACAGAATTTAATTTACCTTAATAACTGCTATGCAAGGATTTACAACACTCTTGTTAATATTTACGTCAAATTTCGTAAGCCATAAACATCGAGCGTCTCCCAGGCACATAACAACACGATTCCCGTAACTCATTCGACGCCACAACCTTATGAGCGAGTAATAAACCCTTGTAATAACGTCGGGGTACGTAAATATGGGTCACTTTACCACCATACTAGCCGATGACAATAATGTTGGGACTTTGTATAGGAACAAATAATGACGGAACAAACTCGCAGCGTATTGTACTCGTATAAATCCAACTTCATTTGAGTCTGTTATTAAAGTCTAACGTGCAAATATTCTCTTATTGTTCCTAGAAAATTATAGTACAACTATAAGTATAGGTCAAATACCTATTTATACAATTTTTTGTGGTCATTTATTCAATGAATTGCAATAAAGTTAATAGCATAACAACTCTACATAAAAGCTCGTATAAGTACTAATTCTCTGCGAATGGTTAAACTGCGATGGAATTTATGACTAAACATCATCCTTTTCGTATGTAACTTAAAAACGATTCAAAATAACTTTTTCTAAGCGTATTTGGACGAAATCGAAGTATAAAACTCAGTTTTGCGGTATGCCGCGGTCAAACCGCAACAAGCAAAACCCTTACAATTTTATCCATCCATCCATTATCCATCTGTCCATTTAACGTTTGAAAATTACAAAAATGTATGTGATATTGTTCCTATGGGACATAAGGCACGGTTCTCATGTGTGTTCATGAAAGGAAACAATGAAGCGAGGTTGAGGTGATATGTGGCAGTGACACAAACGACGAACGGAGTGCGCAACGAGAATGGAAATGGAGGTTTTAATCAATGCAGCCGTGTGCCACCGAGCCGACATACGTACAAGAGTGTGTTAATGCTACATTTCAAGTTATAAAGAGTCTAGCTCTAAATTAACGAACAAATGTCGGAAGAAGACACGTTATTTAGTAAATCTCAAACATATATGTTTGCTTATTAATGCGAATATTGTAACATTTTAATTAAAACCCTCACATTTACATACGCACATTCATATATACATATAATAAAAATGAAAGTTCCTGTATCTATATTTTGCACATATTTGCAAAAAAACTTCTTTGAAGAGTGACAATTAGTACTAATCGTTTATTTTTTCAAATCACTTCAAATAAAAACTTATTTACTAACTTTTCGTATAGTATACGAAAAGTTATTACAATTGAAAGTCAGAAGAAAGTTTTCTAACATTTTGCGTGATTTGTGGAGACCACAGAACCACAGACCACGTAAAACAAGAAGTAACCAGGGGTACTATTCCTAAAAATGTTGAGGGTATAAATCTTATGTCCTCAATATAATTAACTCTATAATTTTCATTAAATCTATGCCAATTGTTATGTTCTGTTTTTTGAACGCACGTAAGACCACGGTACACTATTAAATCATACTTTTATATACACGGAGTATTTTATTCATTTATAAACACGAAGTTTTTATTACAACAAAAACTTGCGTTTGCTCTGTTCTGCTCTCTGGTAAATGATAATTACAGCGTCGTTGTAGGACTTTTCCAATTTGGAATACTCGAAAGACAATGCATTACGTATATTTTACCTTCAAGATGCGAACGTACGTTGTTGAACTGAAATATTTTAATGGTTTGCTTAATTCCGCTTTCTTCGCTCAGATTATGCAAAGTCACGGACTATGTTTAGAAAAATTATCACGCTTAGCATAAACTGCCGTAAATGAGGTTAGAGATTGAGTTGACGCCATCTATTTCAAAAGGGGCTGACTTTTAAGGAGCGATTCTCTTGAAAGAATGCTAAATTATATTGTTCTCTCTGTGCAACATCGCAACATGTTTAGTACAATGAAGCACAAATTCATCGTACGATATTAAACGAGTATTTATGAGGGAACATCAATGTTAACGTTCATCAATGAATTCTTACCTTTTTAGTTGGTATAAAAAGTGTGTTTATATATTTATATATACTCAAAACGCTCACAATAAAATAAAATAAACTTACTTAAGTTTTCATAACAATAATAACTCGTAATAATGAATTATATGAAGACCAAATGTTTAAATTTGTACGACAGGCGGGGGAGCGCAATCAGCGAGCGACGTAGACATAGCAACACATTTTGCTGTAGCAAACTAATATGTAGCTTTCCACTCAGTAATATTTAGCTAGTTAGTCAGATAAAGTTAAAAAGTAAATATTAGGTGCAGTAGTAGCGTGTGTGTAGCGCAGTGAGTTATTTTATAAATATTTAAATTAAAGAAGCATAAGTGCATATGAAATATATAGTGCATAATAAATATCACTACTATTAATAATATACTTTATTGTACTCAAACACGCAGAAATTAATACAATGAAAATTTTCAATTTTATAAATAAAAAACGCGGTCTTATCGCTAAACAGAGATTTTTCCAGACAACCTTAGGATGCGGAGTTAAAGTTAGTACGAACATAAAGTAGGTAGGGCGCGAAAAAAAGTTAAAGATTGGTGCTAAGTACAAATTAAAGAAAAGTTAATTTTGAGAATTAAACACAGTATCAATCGTAAAAATAATTTTGTTAAAGAGTAATAAATAGAGAATTGAAAATGTAAATAGAGTTAAAGCTTCAGGTAATGGGATTTAAGATTTTTAAAGGAAGATAAGGATGGGCATTATGGATTGATATAGGGAGGGAGTTCTACAGATGGATTGCTAAAGCAGTAAAAGATTTTTTGTAAATGAAGTTGCGTAGGAAGGAGTATCTCTATACTCCAGCCAACAAAAACAAAGTAAACAATAAATAACAGACTAACTTGTTATAAAAACAAGAAAACAGTTCTAAACATCACAAGAAGTCAATACAATGCAACAGATAATCGGTAACAAAGTTATATGGACAACAGCAAAGAGTAGCCAAGAATAGGAAATATTAATTAAAGATAAAAATATACACAAAACAAACATACCAGCCAGGAATTACTTATTCTTGTGAAGTATCTTGGAGCGAGTTAGTTCTCTGCCGTTCTGGGGTTTGATGGCGTTTGAAGCATGCAGCATGGAGGAGGAAGGTGTCGGATTGCTTCAAGCTCTGCTAAGGACTCCAGCCGATGATGCGAGCCATCTGGAGCCAGCATATGTATGATGCCCTCATGGGTCCAGTATTTGGTGACGCCAAAAAATTGCTGTGCCCGCATAAAAACATTGTGGCGGCTCTTTGTTAAAATTCTGACTGCCTATGATGGCGTTGTACTTCAATGCCGTTTTGGCAAACCAGACTTTATCCCTAGTCGAGACCTCCCTGAATTTGACTAATAATGGTCTAGGTTTATTTTCCCAGGGACGTTCCAATCGTTGACACCGGCTTATAATATTCGGAGAAAAGTCACCATCCATCCAGGCGCTCTACCCGACGAGCCACAAATTCAATCTGCTTCTGTATGGTATCTAAAGCAGACAGAATAAACAGCCGGAATGCAGAAAAATCCATAAATAGTGCTGATGAAGATAGAGTTGTAGCACCTTGCAGTAGCTGTTCGTGGGATTCGTCCATCTTGCTTGGGAATAGTTGGGACATGGCTGTAAGTGAACTTTGTAGGAAGTCCTTACTGTCTTCTTGTATTATTGTATTAACAATTAATTTACTATGGAATCAGTGCTGGGTGGTAAGTGAAATATCATAGACATATAAAGGGCATAAATATGTAAGGTAGACAATTTTTAGAAAGAAAGAAAGACGACTTACTTTAACGAGATGTATCATACTAATTACATACTAAAATCTAACGAGGACTTAGGGGACAACCGAGCTAATATGGCACTGTACTATCATTAGGAATAATGCGAATAAACTAGTTGTACCTAGAATGTAATTTCATGATCTCAATTCCAATTTAATACCAATTTTAAATCTGTGGCACATAAGTATTAAAAGAAATCAAAACGTATTATGAACTTAAAATTAAGATATCAAGATTGCTCGTTAACTATTAAACCATCGTAATGTATCGATAGCATAGTGAATATTAATATCCACTATACACGATTTATAGCGGCAACTGCTCACCGCTAATGTCACGTTAAGTAATAGCTAGTGGTCGGATTTTGTAACGGACATAAAACCTTTAACATCACATGTACAGATTCAATGTTTGCAATTTCAATAAGCAGCAAAATCTAAAATAATTTTGTACTCGGCCTCATATTGACATACAAACATGCTCTCACCACTTACCTTGACCTTATTCATTCGATTCTCATGATAATGAAGTTGCAAACAAGCATTTTTTGTACCAGATTCTAAAAGAGTGAGTGAATTAGCTGCAAAATGCAAAAAGCGAACTTGTTGGCACTAGACCTCGACCCGCTAACGACGAGGCAAACAACTTGACGAGGAACACGCCCGAGCGGGGCACAAATCAAACGCTGCAGTTTACTACATGAATAAAAAACTTTTATTTTACTACTAAACTTTTCAGTCGTATGAATTCACAAGACCTTGGGGTAAACGTTACTCAGTTATGAATAAGTCGTGGAGCTCAATGAATACGAGTCTAGTTTACATTTCGTTTTAACCAACGTTTACTTGATGAATTGACATGGTTCTTCTAGGGTTTTAAGTATTTATTTTAGTTGCTATTATAAAAGTAACAGTTGAGTATTCAGTCTTCTTGATGATTAGTGGCCTGTACCACTCATAATACACATTATCAAACCACGGTTATGTATTGTTTATTAACCTTATGGATGGAGTCTTTCCTGAGGTTGTTCACGGAAGCGTCGCTCTTGGGGAACTGAATTGAGAGCCTCGGTTAATTATGTCTCTCTCACCTCAAGTTACTAAGTATAAACAAACATATACAAATAGGTGTGATGGTGTTTGCTCTGGAGTCGAATCATAAAGGGCTATACCAACTTGAAAACCTTTACCATGCAGCAAAACGTGTAAGTAGGCAAGAATGTTGACTGAAACCATTTGGAAAGGAAAAACCAATGTTTTACAACAACTTTGAAAGACATATAATATATAAAAATATTTCAATCATAAAGCTTTTACTTCTGTAAGTCTATCTCATCAAAATTATTTCTTGCTTTGGAGTGGACATTTGACTGAATTATATTTATGAGCTTTTTAGTTCTTTCCTTTGTTCTAATATATAATCCCACCAAGAACATTCCATGTAAAATGTTGCCAAAACGACCACATAAGGTTTGCTTTGTGAAAAAGATATCAGATCTCATGTAGAGCCAAGCTTCTGAATCTACATGGCCTAACTCGACCGACCCTAACTTCACAA
>DWTU01000241.1:0-19900 GCA_018251515.1 Cecropterus confusis | reverse complement strand
AAACAAAGTGATTTCGGTGTGTGCATAGTGTTTTGTGTTACTGACTCTGTGATTACATGGGTGTGACGAGGAGAAAATGTGATTCAATTGAAAATTAAACTGCTACTGGGAATTTAACGCCACATAATTTTCTGTGATAAACGCATACATCCTTGGATTTTTGGACCTATATACAAAGGCTAAAAGGTAATGTCCAGTAATCCTCAGTGGAAAATGTTCCAGCCGCCAGATTCACATCCCTCACCCTTGCAAGACATTTTAGATCTTCAGCATTCTAACATGCAAGCTAAGCAAGCTTTCCGTAATGGTGAGCGTTTTTATTTTTTCATTTCTTTCTAGTTTGTTATTATTTTTTATTCTTATTCTATATTTATAGGAACTCAGCGAACCGAGGGCATCAGCCAAATGTTGTTACCCCAAAATCATTAAAAAAGAACAATGTACAGCTCTATGCAGAAAATAAGAAATGCTGTACATTTGCTGTAATATATCATGTAAACTTAATTTTATATATTTTATTAATTTATTGTATTTGAAATTTGTATAACACTCGTTATTTAAGTTAATTTTTATATGATACTGATACTTACAACATTATGTGGGTGGTATTCATCCAAATTGTATAATTTTACTATTTAATTATAGGTTATTATAGTAGATACAGTTTCATTTTATTCAATTATAGTTTTTTTCAAATAATTCTTTTGTGATTTTCTGATTATTCTACTAGCTTCGTAATTCTTCTTTAATTTTTATTATTATTATTGTATTTAAACCATTTTAGTTTCGAAAGCTGAAAGCAACACATTCAACAATCATAGCTCCATAACAGGATTTGGGGATAGATAGCATGGGTACAATTGACACCAAAAATAATTGTTATATTTTAATATTGTAAGATTGTCTCAACAATTTGAACAAGATGCTTATCTATACCCTTATGTATTTTTTTGGTTTAAAATAAAATCCTGATTCATTACAAAATTAAGTTGTCTACAATTTTTTTTATACAAATTAATGACAATTATTTTGTATAATAAATGACATTGATAATTCAACAACCCGATACTCATAAAATTTTTCATTTTAGTAATATCATAAATGCTCAAGTTTGTGCGGATGAATGATGTTTTTGACTTCTTCGAGTTTTCTCTTTATTATTGTCAATGGTTCATGGTGGGGTTGGAAGCAAAAGCTAGTTTACAATAAATTTCATACGTTTTTATCAATTTGCTCATAACTAATAATATATTGTTGTACATTTTAGCTATAAAGTATAATGTACATATAAGTATGTGATATTTTTTTTGCGAGCAATCTGTTTTTTAGTTTTACTTCATTTTCTCAGTCAACTGTTAATATAAATTGTATGATCAATTTGAGATCCATGTCTGAAGTTATGGTTCAAATTTACTATAACACTATATTTTTTGTTAGCTCAAAGTTCTTATATACCCTATCAAAAATTTTACAGTTATGAGTTCAAAATACAGTAATGCCACTAAAAGATAATAGTTTTTAAACATAAGCTGTGTTATATATTCCATGGAATAGGGCATTTTTCATGATATTTCTATAATTTCATACTCTTGCATGTATATAACTGTATGGCTTGATGCCCTCGTTATCATTGGTATGATCTGTATTGCTGAACTATTTTATAATGTAATATTTTTAATGTCTTTCATTTGTCTAATGTAATTAAAATTTGTCATGAAGGTACTTACAGCAGTGAGTATCCGAGCACCCCAAGAGATAATTACAATAATATGAACAAGTCAGGTGGTGGGAACCGGTTCCCACTTGGCAATTACAACTTGGATAGTTGTCCCATGGGCGATTCTGCTGGTGTCTTCTCTTCATCATCTAACAATACTTCTCAATATGATTCTATGAATCATCCACCCATTAGGGAAACAGGAATAATTGAAAAATTACTGGTAAGCATTCTATGTTGCTTAAACTCTAAAATATATTTATTAGAGCTTATACCGAGTACAGTGTATATTGCCGGGATCCATAATTTGTTGTTGTATGAAATAATGGTATTTTTTTAGCATTCTTATGGATTTATTCAATGTTGTGAAAGACAAGCTCGCCTGTTCTTCCACTTCAGCCAATTTAGTGGTAACATTGAGCATCTGAAAATTGGTGATCCTGTAGAATTTGAAATGACGTACGATAGACGTACGGGAAAGCCTATAGCCTCTACTGTTACTAAAATTGCACCTGAAGTGGTGCTGAGTGAAGCGAGAGTAACAGGTGTCGTAACAACTGAGGTGAAAGGAGAGGGATCTGGTGATAACACTGGTAGGATTTCATATGAAAATAGAGGCGAATGCTTTTTCTTGCCTTATACAAAAGATGATGTTGAGGGTAATGTAACACTCCGCTCTGGTGATGCCGTTAGCTTCCAGATCGCAACCAACCAAAGGTAACAAATATAGTTTCACTTGCAATTACTTTATGACGATGAATTGTTTCGGGTCATTCCATTACTAATCACTGGTTATCTCTATCGTGAGATACGTTAATTATAATGCTTACTGATTTTCCTTTCACTAATGAGATGCATAAATAACTTATACTGCATAATGATATCCGTGTTGTATCGTTTTATTTCAGAGGCACACTAGGTGCTTGTCATGTCCGTTTCGAAAACCCCGCACACCCAGTAAAATATCATGGTGTGGTATGTTCTAAGAAAGAAAATTTCGGATTTATTGAAAGGGCTGATGTTGTCAAGGAAATATTTTTCCATTTTTCGGAGGCTAAGCTTAAAGACGAATTGGGTTTGGGAGATGATGTCGAATTTATTATTCAGACTAGAAATGTAAGTAATTTGTGTTCGTTCAATTGTCCACATAATTATTTTCCTATTTTATATGTTACGATTAACAGGTTCATTTTTTTATTAAATGAGATAAATTCTGCATCTACTATGGTTATCAATATTCGCATCGATACGCGGTGACAGGTGAATACGGCAGGGAGGGTTGGCCTATATACCTAGCAATAGACTTCTACTGTTGAGAAACTCATGCTAATCACTTGATCATAACATCCTGTCTGGAATATCCGCTTTAATGCGGGGATCGCTGGGATCACGTTTTATGGTATCGCTTTTGTGTGACGTTATATATTGAGCTTTTGCGTAAGAAGGGATCTACGATAAGTCTTTTATAAAAGTAATTATGAAAGCTGTACAAAGTCTTTTCAAATCTGTAACTTTTTAAATTACCTAATGAAGTTAGAATTTAGCAAAACGTGCAAAATTCTGCGTTAAGTTCTGAGTTAAGTTATTAATTACTTTGGGAAGCCTTGAATGTTTAAGTTATGAGACATGATTGTGCAATCGAAATGTTTACTTCTTTCATAATGTGGTACTTTATTCTTTCCTTTTTTTAGGGGAAAGAGGTAGCATGTAATATAACGAAACTGCCAGCTGGTTCGGTAGTATTTGAGGATGTTAGTCCGGATATAATGCGTGGGCAAGTGCTTAAGCCCCTGGAACGAAATTTGCCACGTGCTGCCCAAAATGAACCGCTCCCGGGGCGGATTAGGTACCGCGCGGCTGATCATTCCGAAGTTGAGGTATGGAAACATTTTTATAGCCTTAATCTCAGTTTATTGATACCAATATCGCTTATGTCGTACATTTCTAGGTACAATTCGGCGAAAAAGACCAAAGTGGGGAGTTTACTCTTCGCCACGGAGATTGGGTCCAATTTCAAGTGGCTACTGATCGAAGGGATCAGTTGAAACGTGCGACTAACATTTCCCTGCTGGATGAATCATTCAATGTATCTGGCGAAAGGTATGATTAAACGGTTTGCCCATCAATGTAAATTATGTACCGCTTTATCGATATTGTACGTTATATATTGTGTTTGTTCTTTCGTTAGGAGGGAGCAGGGTGTGGTGTGTTCCCTTAGGGAAGGGTTCGGCTTTATCCGCTGCGTGGAACGCGATCAGACAATGTTTTTCCACTTCGCTGAAGTTCTCCGTCTTGGACATGAACTTAACGTCGGCGATGAGGTAAGATAAAATAATTATTAGCTCTTAATTGTAATGCTATCTAATTGTGTATTTTATTAAAGTGTGCAACTTCATTTAGTTATAAATATTGAACCAATATTTTCCAGCTGCTCAAATAAGAATAATTTAACTTAAATACGAGTAAAAGATAATCCATAACGTTATAACTCAGAAATACTGGAACAGCCACTGGCGATGACCGACAGTGACATTTTATTATTAAGAGTTTACTGCTTATTTTGTAGACGACTCTGAAATCTTTTGGTCAAGGTATTTTAACCTTTTAACCTTTATCTCGAATCAGTTGAGTGAAAATCTATACAGCTTCATATTTCAAAATGTCTAAAATAGTCACAACCTTTTAACCGTTTGACCAAAGGAAAGAGGTTATTTATTATTAGTGTATTTTATCTATCTAGACAAAAATGTGCTCGAAGGTCCATTGTGATGAAAATATTAAGAAACGTTATACTATACTATTTTGGTATAAAATTTGGTAAATTGAGACATACTGTAGTGTGTTATGTAATAGCTATTAACAATGTTGCGCCAAACATAGGTTTTATACTTAAGAAGACAGTAGGTAATACGACTTCATAGCAATAGGTAAGTATATCGTGGATGGAACAATTCCCATCGGTTTTCAAGGTGGAGTTCACCGTGGACCCGGTATCGACGTTCGCGAACATGAACACGCGTCAATCGGCGATACGCATCAAGCACTTGCCGGCTGGCACGGTCCAGTTCGAGACGCTGATGGAGCGCGGCGTACGCGGCGTAGTCACTAAGGAGGCTCAGCTCTGCTCGTCGTCCTCGAGCCCCACTAGGAGCTCTCCTCCTGTACGTATTCAATACGACACATACTGCACGCACACTACATTATTGCATCGTAAAACACATAAATTGCAACATTTAAAGATTCGCCGAACACAGACGAGTAGGCGCGAATACTAGTTTGTAAATAAAATGTTTAAGGTTCTTCGACAATTGAATAGAATATGAAACTATTATGTATCGTCACACGCAAAATTTCAAAAATTGCAAGACCTAGCTTACCCTCCCTATAGACAGCATTCTCAACGGAATATCTTTTTTTCGCCATCAAATACCATAAAAGTCAAGCCTTTTAAACGAAATAC
Organism: Cecropterus confusis; assembly: GCA_018251515.1. Lineage (NCBI taxonomy): Eukaryota > Metazoa > Arthropoda > Insecta > Lepidoptera > Hesperiidae > Cecropterus > Cecropterus confusis. The sequence goes on along the minus strand of DWTU01000241.1, from coordinate 14,723 downwards.
TACTACTAGATCCGGCAATGACCTCGGCTATATTCGTAGGTAATATTTATAAAAGGGATCTCAAACATTCCAGCCTTTCCTAAAATATTTTCCTTTTATCAAGATATAGCGTACGAACGTTATATTTATGGAATCTTATGATTTTCTCAAATAATAATATAGGTAAAGATAATTACTGAGTTACGTCCTCATTAAAATATTTTTTTTGTAAATAAAGCTTACAATTAATAGTTTTTTATATATAATGTAACATAGTGTAATGATTTCATTACGTTACGGCCTCCGAGCAATCTGCGATATGACCTCCGTTCGTCCTTTGGGGTTTGAAAGCGATACTAGTGCACTGATTCCTCGAGTGCTCCTCATACTCGTATGATTGGATCTATCCTCAATGTACGATATGCTCAACCATTTACCGCTTCTGAGTTCTATTTCAATGCTAAATCCTTTTAAAATCGTTATGAATATAATATCTGAAATATACTATTTACGTCACATTTGTTCAGTTTAATATTAACTCTATCATTTAAAAAACTATGCACTTTTCTTCGTTCCTTATTACAGTTGTGAAATGTAAAATCATTTCAAGACCTTATGCATGTAAAGAAATTATTTCCTATTCGTTTTGTTATGTTCTGTTCGTCTTTTGTTATTTCCTTCACTTTAACAATCTTTTCAAACTCTATACACATAATTTAAGAAAACACTTTACGTATGGTTTGTTTTTTGAAACAGGAGTATAATGGCATTATAACTTGCCAAATTAATAACATGAAGAAGACATTGCCGTTCACGGCTAAAAAATGCGAAACCAAGTTGCTGCCTCGCGTGGGAGACAAAGTTACCTTCGACATTTACCAGGTAGCTACTACACAATTTCATTCCTATAGAAGGAAAACTGAATAATTGAGAATATTGCCCCCAAACATGTACGTAATTGACACTGTAATTTTGTCACGATCATTTCAAGAGTAAATCAAATTATATTTTTAGAGTAACATGATCATGTTCAAGAAAATTGCGTTACATCATTTTTGTCAGTTATTCACTTTTCTTTCCAAATTTACCTTTTGATTATTACCTGTTTTTCTTTATTTTATTTTATTATTTTACTGTAGTTTTAATTTAGTTCGTTCGTTCGTCGTCAGTATGGTTTTTATATTATACCATGGAAGAACTATCAGGGATATTTTAAAGATATTGAAGTATTTACTATACACGGTCACTACAAATTTTTAATATGCTAAACCTATTTCTGGATATGATTAAGGTTAATCAATGCATCAATATCACGTTTAAATTACTTATTTACCGATATGGTAAAAAAAAATCGGTACGTTACCTAAAAGCTTTAATAACATAAGTTATTTTACTGCAAAAAGGCTATGCATTCAGAGATACAATAAGCTTAGACGGATTATACGAAGATATACCATTTGTACATTTTTTTTTTATCACTTTGTATTTAATTTCAAATAATTATTTTTATGCTTATTAGCAATAAAATATCACATGCTTACCGGTTCATTAACAGTTTTTTACGTAATAAGCCAAATTAATATAGCTATATAATAATGGCGTGATGTATCGTTAGGTGCGACGGACCAAGGAGTTGGTAGCGAGCGCGGTGCAGATCCAACACAGCCTCACCAACGGGAACTCGACCAACGGATCCGGCCCGAGACACTTCATGCAAGGCTTCATCGCCGCACTCAAGGACGGATTTGGTTTCATCGAAACCGCCGATCACAACAAGGAGGTTTTCTTCCATTTCAGGTAAGATTGCCTGAATCTTATTTGCTCACGTCGTTAGCTGTTAGGTTTAAAATATTCACATAGGACGGGCAGTTTTGATTTGTTAATTTTGTGTTTATTACGTATAGTTGAAAAGAGTTCAATGCGGATAACATTGAGAGCTACCCTCAAATAGTATAACAATTCTAATTAGACGCAGACTGTTAATTAAAATTTCTCGTACACGTGTATTCGTCACACAATTAAAATAAAACTATAGCAGCGAAAACATTACGGTAACAATTTTTGTGGTATTTTTTTTCATGTAACGAATTATAGACGGTGCAGATTATTGTTAGAAAAATGTTTCGTATAACGTTATAAGTAATAATCGTTTTTTAAAGGACTCATGATCCAGTGCCCCATCAAATTATGTAGCTATTAATACTTAAGTCATTATATATAGGCCAGCTATATCTCTGATCACAAACATACTTATTATCATACTGTGCCTCATGATGAAAAGATTATTATCTACTCTAGGATAACCGTTACTCTCTAGAGCGACAATTGTTTCCTTTCTCCAATATACGACCCCCTTCACCGTTCCGGTTTTATGTCTATTCTAATTCATTCGCCATTCATGCCGCTCTACTTTAGAACGCCCTCCCGTGTGACTTGCGTAGTCTGTAACTGACAGGATTTCGATACCAGAATTGCACCCTCCCATGAACAAACCTTGTGATACCTAGATACTAGTCTTTATAAATATGTAGTACTCGTACATATATTGTTATTTAGTATTAGCAATTACTTATTGAGTCTGTTGATATTTTAATAATAAAATTTAAGTTAGACTATCATGTTGCAGTGAGGAAGAATAGTTAATATAATGTAATAATACTTTCATGATTTGAATTTAGGAATCAATGTACTACTAAGGTTTATTTATTATGTAGACGAAAACGGTATACTAAAATAGAATTTACTTGATACATAATTATATGTTTTAATTTTACATATCAAGTAATACATGCTGGGTTTGCTCGCGACTTATAAATATAAAACTTACTGCTCGTACAACACATTTAGTTACTGATATTTTATTAATTTCTTTCCGTGTTAAGTTTAAATATAGTATGCATACGCTAACTACATGCAAAGCCGTAAACGTGTGTAAATTTAGGCTTTGCGTGCCGTGTCTATATTCTTTTCAATTGTAAATTCATTAAAGGAGTGTATACTTACAATTTTCGATCCTTCTGAAAATAAATTCGTTATATGTTTATGCGGAGGTGCATGTAGTCTTGGAAACTGGAAAGTTCAGTGGCATATCGTGTAGGAAACTACATTAAGAAAATCGATAAATGAATGGGAAACATAGCATAGAGTAGCTTCCGTCTGGTGCGCTCCTTGATATATTAATTAATACTCTGCATAGATCGTAATAGACGCCATAGGAAAATGTACAAAAATTGTCGTTTTTTTTAAACATTCCGGCAATTGGACGGCCTACACAAATGCAGTCCTTCCATTGGGTCCACTTATTTAGTTTTTGATTACTGTAAATTATAAAGGAATTTAACTTTTAATTCATATTAACTGGTTACATGTCACTACTCATTTAAATATTCTTTAAATAATTCCATACATTCGATGCTTTTAGCTTAATTCAATTCAATATTAATGTGGACTGAATTTCGTTAATTTTTATTTGTGGTTGTTAATTACATTTTGTTAATCCCTCAATAACCCATAAACGGTAAAGCTGCGCGTGTTATGTTTATTTTTTTATAACATTGAAGTTGTAACCGAGCATACGGTCCGCCTAATTGTAAGAAGCCATTGCCGTCCACGGACATTTGTAATAAACCCCTAGATAAGATCACAGTCTTACCTAAGGTTGTTCACAGATGCGTTCCTGGTCCTAAGGGCCAAGTTGGAACGCCTCGGTATGTCTCCCTTGCCTTTTATGTTCGGACCAAAACACAGCAGCGCTTAAAATTGCTGTTATTAGGCAGATATAGATGAGGCTATGGGGCCTTTGGCCACAAAGGGTTCTACCTTCAAATTACAATTGCGTCTACAAATTATGTTTTTATTTTATATGTATGTTATTAATTTTAAAGCGAGTTATTTATCCGTCAGAATAACATTTTTGCAATGAAATATCAAATGTTTTGGTTATGATCTGTATGCTTGCGGATATTTCAATAATCTAACAAGAAAGATAAGATTTACCTAAAGCTTCCTAGTAGTAAGTAGTATCCGTTGTAATAAATTTATTAAGACAATACATTTCAATAACATGGAAACCTGTGGTACTAACATGCACTAATTGACTAAAATCGATACGTACATTCGCCATAGATTGGCTGTAAGCCGTAAATTTTTATAGATACCTATTTATAGGTAACGTGTACAAATGGACGATTAACGAGCAGACACGACGACGGAACATGGAAAGTTTTCATTTCTTACATTTGTATATTATTATTGCATAATCGATGACAATTTTAATAACTCAGTTTTTTGAAAGATTTTAGGTTTAAATCTTTGAAAAATAATTACTTGCTGTAAGCGTGGACTCGGTTGCAAGTTGTAATTACTGAAAATTGAAAACTCTCTGCATACGGATTTACGTAAACGTAAAGACACCGCGCGAGGCTTCCATTTATCTGGACTTTTAAATCTCCCGTCTTTACAAACATATAACTAACGAACTGCCCTAGTTTGCCGGTAAAATTCTACATCAAATTTCTAATACTCGTTTTATTCATTTATAGACTAGTTTTAATATTTTGTATTATAGTTTTTTTTAATGAAATTCATGCATAATTGTATGTCTTCTGGACGAATTTTCGTCATAAGCATTCCAAGATTTTTCCGTTAATCGGACATAGTGTATAGGGATGTCGGAAACATCTTTCTATACGTGCTACCATAGGTGGCCTCTAAATATTGAATGAACCGTCTTCCTGTTGCTAGCTTTACTTTTACTCGTTTAAAGTCTCCTCATGCGAACAAAATTACCTTTAGTGGTCTGTTTGTTGGAAACACAAATCATACTAAAATTAACATAGTATTTTCAAAATTATTGAAATACGGAAATATTGTAAAGAAAAATTGTGTTGAAAAGTTTGAAACTGTTTTATATCATTCATTGTTGAAAACTTGGAAGTTACTACATTACGTATTTATCACAAACATTGTTTAGTAGTACGCGTCCTTTGTAATGTTCAATCTAGTGAACTTTTAAAGTAAATTTAAAATGTCGCCAGCAGTATGTACGCTAACACAGGCATAAAGACTTTGTTGCTAATTGCGTTTCAGGAGCCGACGGCGGAACTCAGTCCCCTCTCGACTGAAAACTCTTTTGTGTCGAGCGCCCCTGACATATGCATACTATTGATTTTCCCACTGGCTATACCTCCAGGCTCGAACTTTTATAATATGAAAATCTATTGCTATTTTAGTGTTCCTTCTTTATTTAGTGTATATATTATTATTTTATTCTGCTTTGTATTTGGTTTGTATTGGCGTATCTTTTGATATTTTTTCCTTTATTTTTTTCATATGCAGTTTTGTTTTATGTGAATTGTTCCTCGGAATTATCTTTTGACATATTTGCTAAAATTTTTATTATTTTATTTCTGCTATGCGAGTTCTTTAAGAGTACTTAATGTTTGCGCATGCGAGAAAGCTTGTTAAATATGTCTAGTGTTCGTAACCTAAGTTACAGCTATTTTGATCCCCGTTTATGGATAACGGGCATTATGCTAGCTCTACACTCGCCCGTATACTGAGACCTCGAAATTTGTTTTGCAAAAGCATGGGCTAGATTTGATAACTTTCATTTAGTGATAACTATATTTTATTAAATACATGAATATGCTCATGCCACCACGTCTTAAATGCTATTGCAAAAATATAGCGAGAGTAGATGTGATCGCGTTCACGCGCCGTGAATCAAGTATGAACCTTTTGTTGCTGGAATAAAAACCGACACTGATCGGGAAACGCCGCGAAGCGCGAACACCAAACCGTCTACACTTGCGTTTTGCGGGATCCACGGGCATTTTCGTCACGAGTGTAGAGCTAGCATATTACGTCGAGAGTAGAGTCGGCTTTAAACATTTACTTGAAGAGACACAACATTTTCGACAAGTTGTTTTTGTCGTCAATAATCAGCGGCTTAGTAGACGAGTTATGGTCATGGTCATTACAAGTTCTACTGCGATTACAAATGTTTTCTAATGCGAATGATAAAATATTCATATTATAATTGCAACATGATAGTCGGCCTACAAACGCCATTAAAAAGAATTGACGTAATTTAAAGTAGTTATGTATGTAGTAAAATATTCACAGAGTATTTTTTTAGGATTATTATTTAATAATATTTAATTTACTAAATAAATAAATTGTCAATATTTGTGGAACGTTCTAGAGTGGAGGATATTTAAATAGAGCGTTTATCCTATTTGCTAACTTGTTGTCAGTAGTACTCTAAGAGTTGGGGCCGCCCCGATTGCAACCGTCATCTTATCTATTTTAGCTGTCACGTACTTTTGCAAGATTGCCGTTTTCCGGCCTATATAACAAAAGGCATAATGCCATGCCGCACTCGACGCGTAATATCCTGAGCCTTCTAGGTGGCAATGCATTCTAAGACAGTATAAGAATATGTTTACTAATGTCAGCCCATATGTAATATCAGGAAATGTGTCGCAAAAATTTGCGAGTTGCAGTGTGCTCGATGCAGAAATGTCCATGCGACGTAGCAAACGCAGTTCTTATCGTACAAAGGAAGTCCTGAACTTTCATGATTTATAATTTATTTAAACTTTTTTTATTAAAAAACATCAAAGATAGACGTAAATTGATTATTTAGCGCGGGCTTTATATTATTATTTTGTAATTGGATCTCACCGAGGCAGCTTTAAAACGGAGCTACCGAATTGAATTAACTCTAGCTCTCTAGATAAGTAGCTGCTAGATAGCAGGAAACGTCCATTACAGATTATTCCCTAAAGAAATTACTCCATTTCTCTAGAACAGACCGCTACTTGGATGTCGATTTGCATAGTTGATTGGATTGATTATCACCGCAAAATTTACTGTTTCTAGTATCATCTTGTCATTAGTAATAAAATGATTTTTTCTGTAATATTTATACGTAATTAAAAAAAAAAACGATGAACTAAAATAATTCTTTCGTTAAAATAATTTGAAATAATTCGCATTCACATTTCAAATTAACTTTGTTATGTGAGTACTTGATGAAGTTAATACGACCTCTTATTAGAAAAAATAAGTAGTCAAATCTATTTAATTTAGGAGTATTGGCTACTTGTATAATTTTTATTTACGGCTAGATATACCTGTCTGTTATGAACAATATGGAGTAATTTATGAAATGGTAATATTACCCGTTCTACCAACTCAAAATAACATCAATCAAGAAGTTCAATAACCGAATATTTTAACGATGTTTTCAAACATTTGCTGATAACAGAATATTAGTTAAATATATTCAGTCAACCAATTATTATTTATCAAAAAGACATATTATAGGATTGTATGAGATTTCGAATGATGGAAATTATACACCCACGTGGGCTTATTAAATAAATTGCCTCTATATTCACTTTTGCCTTTGGTTGAATACTGGTAATAGGGGTGATATTCAAAATGGAGTCTCTTTGAAATTCTGATAATGATATGTTTATAAGAATAACAATTAATTTAGAAAATCGGCTTATACGATATTTTGTCACGTGGTTAAGGTGGCCGTAGGTAGATGTTTCAATTTTTAAGTTATGGTTCAATCGGGACGTATATCCGCCACACTTATTTCTTGCATTTTGGTGGAACAGTTGTAGTTTCCGGCTCACTTTCATATGAGGCGACCACCTCAGTCCTCGGGTGTAACGCATCTGTGATTGACTTCCGATAGAACCTCTGTTGTATGAAGTTTCTTACAGATGACCAAGGGCGGCAGTGACCAATTACCATCAGGTGGTCTGCGTGCTCGTTTGCTCCTTCATTCTTATAAAAAACTAGCCTAATGAATTACTTACCTAACATCCAAAACTTAAATATAAAGTCTAAATTGTTTTGGTGATTGATACACCCTTAAAGCAGCTGCGTAGCTGGTTCAATACATCAAGTAACTATTCAGAGAGAAAGTCGCACTTATGGACAATTCGCATTTGAAAGGTCCTTTTTATGAGCAGTTTGTATTATTATAAACGTGTTTAGAACAACGTCTCTTTTTCAAGTGTGCGTTCGTTTGTGTGTTAATCCCCTTATGTACATCTTTTTCTTGTAATGGTCAGACGAACATCTGTACAGAGGTACCGCGTCTTGTGATATACGAGGGCGAATTGGATGCAATAGCAGTCAGATGGACTGAATAAAGTGAATTGAATAATCGTACGTAGTTTGCTTTCCTTATGGCAATCATTGTACGATTGCTGATATTATTTATTCACATGCGTATGAGCTGGGGTATTCTGGCTCAGATCTTGTTATTAAACTATTTTTTTTATCTCACTTGATCTCTGGAAATTTACAAATTTTGTGTATAGTACATGTGTCTAACTATTATCTTATATTGCCGAATGTTTTACCTGAACAGCAGATTTTGTTACATATCAATTCGTAAAGATTATAATTATAGAATGTTAAAAGTGGACACCAAAGGTGTCGTTGGTGTCTTTATTTATTTGAAAACGTCTAAATAATAAATATTTTATATGAATGGGAATTGGAACTTGAGGCTGCCAATAATCCTGTGTTTTATGAAATAAATAAATAGAATAAGACAGAACAGTTAACATATTTTTTTCTTTTGGTTGACAACCGATTGTTTTTAATTTTGTTCTGTCGATGTATGTTAAGTTAACCGATTTTCTTTTATTTTGTTTGGTACATATATAACAACGATGTCGGCGATACCTGCGCAGTATAAATCTATTATTGTTGCAGCAACTTGGAGGGTAGCTCCGACGGGCTCGAGCTCGGCACGGAGGTGGAATACACCCTCGGCCGTCTGATCGGTTCTGGTGGGGGTTGTGCCAGTGCGGAGTTCGTGAGGGTGTTACCCCGCGGCACCATTCCCATCGCGAAACCCCTCGAACCCACCCTCAATGGCACGGTCACTCGCACCCTACGCGCACTCAATCCCGACCAGGCTCACTACTCCGGTATGGTGTTACGATTTATTTAACCTAACTTTGAGGTGAGACTCGATATGTTGTGCATTAGTGTCAGTAACATATACATATGAAATTATATATTCAGTTGTTAATGGATGAGTTGCATTTTTTTCAGTTGTGCAAATGTTACCAATATCTAAGTAGATTCGAAACAAACATGTATAAAATGTAAATAAATAGCATAAATATATTGCTCGCTCTCCGCAACAAGTAAGCGCTGCAAACCTCGCTTTATAGAAAAAATGAGTATCCGATTGATCCTAGTTAATGAACTTTTGCAAGATATTTCATTATTTTTTGCACATAACAAATGCCCTTAATTGTTCGGGTGAATTTGTGAGATACGAGAGATGCAGTAAAGAGATGTTATAAATCTGTGATACTAATTGTCACATTTTTTTTTGTAATACACAATTTACACTTCAGTAAACCATGCTAGTACATCATAAAATTGAAGAAACATGATCGCCAATCTTTGAAAGTATTGAATTCGCACTTTCGTCTTTTCATTATTAAATAGAAGGGTTGAAACCTGATTTGGATCTCATATCTAATTATTACTCGTCGATATGTTCCTTTCGCGCCATTGCCCTGTGCTGCGAGGCTACGGCGATTTTGTCGTTAGTCTAAAAGCAAGAATGGCGATAAAAAATAAAAATACTGTAATGTACGTAAGCTTGTATTTTATATATAAAGTGTATTTTATAAGAAATCATTTAACAATCTACGATTTATAAAGACGTAATATATCTGTAATGGATGACCATTATAATATGGTGCTTTTGTTCTTGGTCTTGACTTGATTGTGGTCGAGAAGAGAATAATAATAATAACAAAAAATATGTCCTGTTTAAACTACATTAAACGTAAATTTCATTTTGACTTGGCTTAACTGAAACGTAGCTATTAATTTAATTAATAATTACGAATAATTTTGCGTGAGCAAATAATATGTCATAATTGATTTGGCTTTGTCAGATATCTGCAGATTTCTCTCGTCATTTGTTGAATTTGGTAGATAGACAGTTTATATTGTACTATAACAGTGTGTTATATATAATATTAATATACACCGAAACGGTCTTATATTCACAATATGTTTACGTATAAAATATCTACAGCACAAGAAACCCCTAATACCCCGTTAGACACAGAAACATTACAGCAGAAACACATTTAATATTACATAAGTATATATCTATATTATTTATAGTAGTCAAATTGTAAACACTTAAAATAATCAAATCAGAAATCAGTCTATTACTATATAACATTGCTCGTGTTAAACGCCATCTATTTATGCTCAATTTACATACTTAGACGTTTATAAACTATTTTGCATAATAATATAATAATTTGTATGCCTGTACGTATCGGTATCTACAGGTGAATAGGTCGATTTTTATGAAGCCTTTCGATGTATTATAATAATACTTTTGGGTGATTGTATAGTTCCTTACTAGGTGCTTAATGTATATTTTCTTCAAGTACTACGCACAGATAAGGTTTTTCTCTACGCCCGCGTATGTTATGTGCAGTGTTATTTTAATACTTCTATCATTAATATTAGTTAAGAAATAAACCATGTGACGATCACGTGAGAGGGATCTAGTTTACCCACAGAAAAATAATAATGTCTAACGTATAGAAGCGCAATATGAACAAGAGTTAATTTAATGGACGCTATGCAATAATAACCGGTAACGTAACGTTTCTGCGCCAGTCGTAATAATTCTGGGTATTTATAATACCTTCTCATCAGAGATTTATTCAGTAAACCTACTTTTATAACCCCCTAACAATGCCATCATCTGTGGCATCTAATGTTATGACAACTAATATTAAAGCGAATCTCAATATTCTGTTTATTATATTCTGTTGACTTTAGTTATGAAATTATGTACTTGCTATGTTTTTGTTATAATAATTTGAGTTATATTTAAATTTGTTGCATAAGTTGTACCTTAATGTTGCGGCATTCATGGGTGGGAAATAAAGCAATCCCGCTTCTATACGGTAGTATCATTTATTTATCCGTGGTCTTATAGTAAATATAGACAGCAGCGCCACTATTTATGCTTCTTGTGCATGTACGCTAATTGAGTATGTTTGTCAAAATAAATCGTATAGCTTTGATTGAGGCGAAATGAGCTCAATGCATTTAAACGTATCAGAAGTAGCATGTCCAAATTGATATGTCTTGTTCGCTTTTTTCATTGGCTACTTTATCGCATTGAAACCGTAGGGTTTCTCGTCGTTCAGTTTGTCTTTTTTACCTTCTCATATTATCTTGTTTGTAGTTGAGCCGCAAGAAGTAATATATTCTTGTCGAACATAATCAAACATCATTTTAATTTGACGTTATTATTTTCGCGGTGGTGCAAGGTTTATGAAAATCCCTAAAAGTTTGAAGTTGGTACTATAGTATGTTGAAATATTCGTTCCTCGCTGGTACATAACGAAAAAGGCCAAAATCGTTATTTTTCGTTACAGATTATCGAAAATACATAGACACGAGCTTGTGATATTTTCGCATTCTCGCTTATGATGTTTGACGTGGCAAGTGTTCATTTCAGCTATTCAACTTCTTTCGTACGTTAGTTAGTGTCCCTATAATTGAACTTGACAAAAGCTGGCTCAGTTTAATGTCGATATTTTATTGAATCATTTTTAAGTAATTCCTTTTAATTGAAAATATGGTCGATCATTCTGTCACAAATTATATCTTTCATCAGGAATATGACTGCACGTTGGATAAGCTTCAATTGTTAGTAAGTCTAGTGGATGACCTGATTGATTTAAAGATACATAAGGTTACTGTAACCTCTTTGTTTGTTGACGCAGGTAAAGGGCCCAAGGGCGGCGCTCGACTAAAAGGTAGATTTGGAAAAATATATATTTTTTTTATTTTTTCTGTACGTCCAATCAAAGTGATGTATGCAAGATTTGTGCAGCTTTATAAGCTCTTTAATAAAGTATTATTTAAATGTTTCTCACGATACACAAAATTTTTAAATGCGAATTTCGAAAAAAAGTTCAAGCTGTGCTGTTTCGGTTATTGACAATTTGATGTAAAGGTCCGCGCACATTTTAGGCGCAGCGCATCGCATCTATTTGCAAAAACGGGCCAAATTACACAATCACACTCTTTATATAATTTTCGTATTTTATACAAACATTTAACATTTGGTCGAACAAATAATTTGGGATTTTTAAATTTTTGATTTGAATTTGATTTGAATCTGATTGCAAAAGAATTAAAACCAAACTATGAAAACGTATAAAACATATAAACATATAATATGGGTGTTATTTCCGTTTCCTTTGAGTCCATCCACAAAAACTGATACTCATCAAAATAAAAAAATAAAATAAAAAAATGAACGTTTACAACAAATACCTAAAAAATATTTTTTTGGGAATCAAACCAAATTTTCATCAGGAGAGAGCCAGGTTATCTGCAATTCATACAGGTTGCCTTGTCTACATTTAAGGTCAGATCCTGAACAACAAATGCCCGTCTAACGAGCACTATATATATCTTGCAATGGGTTGCGGTGTGATGCGTCCCGCCTTAATGTCCGCTAGGCTTTAGCAAAGCCTACAATCAAAATTTCTCTTCATTTGTTTTTCAACCGAATTTCTTCTGGCCCGTGAAAATATACTATTGCCTTTATTATTATTTTATTATTTCGTTATTTCTTTTTCTTCATTTCATTATTCATTTGCAGGGTGTTTTTGATTTATTGGTTTGACATATTTAGTATATGTAATATACTATGTAATAATTAATGTGTATATATTTATAAAAACTTGGTAGAGGTTTCTGGTGTTTAACAAGGATATACAGAATAAAAACTCAGACAAAATAGACTATTGAATCAATGGCACTGACACATGTGCAATAACTCATTTGTATTTCTTTGTTTGTATTCTTTTTATTTTTATATGTCGGCAAGCATGCACATGCAATGTTCGTAATAGCAATTTGAAAAAAAAAAGAAAAATGATAAACGATACAATTTGTGGTGTTCCCAGGTTTGATCCAGATTGAAGGAGGCATCTCTTACGAGTTCGGAATAATGGGATTGGCATGCAAACGTGAAATACTGCAAGTTGGTGACCCCGTTACTTTCCAGACAGACGTCGAAGGTCGAGCGACCAACATCGTGCCCGTGAGGAAGAAGCGCCGCGCCATTGTCGACGCCATTAAAGGTGGACTTGATACCTACAGTACGCCACATCTCATTACATCTTATAACGTAGATTGGTTCAGTATCTATAGATTCTGTCGTAGATGCTTGATTAGTTTGCGTTTTTTTATACCATCCCTTATCTGACTATAGTTCATTCATGATTATTGTAGATATTGCATGTCCAAGAATATCTCCCTAATGTCACTGGTATGAATATCGACCTCACATAAGTCCGAGTTCAAGTTTCTGACCGAAGGAATGAAAAAATTGGTTCTTATTATAAATGAATTGAAATGATCACAATGGCTATAATTCCGAACAGAGAAGCTCTCTATAGAATTGCGACAAACATAATGACGCTGAATGTAGTGGTATACAATTTGACTTTTCTGTTCGAAGAAGTCTGTTATTAGACATATTACTCAATTCCCACTAATATGTATAATATTCTGATATTATTTTACATTCGTAATAGCTAGATTTTAATATTTTTCAGTATCGAACTATACTTAAACACACAAGTCATTTATGTTCATACGCTTTACAGACGGAAATATTACACGAATGTAATATTTACTACAATAGCTATTCATGTAAAAATATTTCAAAATTATTACAGTACAGTTTCTTTCAGTTCATTACGGCCTTCTATGATTATGATACAATTTCAAATTGACAATGTTATCAGTGTCTTATGGTATGGTTTAAGTATTTTTTTGCAGCTTGTGGGTAGAGACTTAAATAGATGTATCCACGTTTATGTTAATGCATCCTTTGTATATACAACAATAGCTTTGTCTGTCACATATCTTTGTTAACAATAGCTCATATCTGTTATGATAATAAGACATTTTACTATTATTTTGAAGCCACACCCTAAAATAATGGGAAAGCGTGGCGAACACACCTTTATGAGGAAAAGATATTGCTAAATTGATTATTAAATTTCAATTACATGTTTATTGCTCATGAATAAAATAGCGTAAACAGAATAGAAAATCTATTATAGAAACGACATAAAATAAAAAATGGCCCAAAGAAGCCCCTAAATGTTGAATTGTCGTGTCATATTTTTATTTTGTTTATAAAACATTCTGTATCAAAATATCACTGCAAAATATTTATTTATATCTTTATCCTTTCAAAGATTAACAGCAATATTAAAGTTCAACAATACTAGTTTTGGAAATTATCCAAAAACTGTTACATAGTATTCCATGAATGTCTATCACAATTAATCAGGTATATAGTTTTATGTGATCGCTTATAGAAGTATCGTTTAGAAAAGTTAATTTTTGCATGGATTTTGGCATGGTCTACAATCTAGACCTAGACTCTAGATCATAGTTTCTCCACCTCTAATGCTTAATAGATGTGAAATCAGTGTTCTTAGGCCTTCATTCTGTGGAGATTTTTTTGTTGCCCTTTAAACATTTTGACAGGTAGAACCATTGTGGTTCCACCAGGGAGGTGCCACCGCCACACATATTTCTAGTGTGGCCCGGGTGAGCTGTCTGGTGAAATGGAAGAGTGAAGTCTCGTGTTCGCCAGCCTGGTCAACTCTCGCCTC
>DWTU01000240.1:0-19906 GCA_018251515.1 Cecropterus confusis | reverse complement strand
CTTCCCCACCTCCCAACATTGTTGATCTGCCCCCACCTCCCAACATTGTTGATCTGCCTCCCCCCCCCTAACATTCTTGATCTGCCCCTCCCTAAAGAGAATCCTGTCTACGCCCTTGAAAAATGATACACTACTCATATATAGGAAGGAACGGAACTATACTTTTGATGCAAATAGTAGATAGAGGACTTAATGGTAGACAAGATATATATATGTATGAAAGTCCATATGTACAACAATTTAAAACTCTTCTTATATCTACAGTGCAGGTAAAGGTGCTTTGTTCCCATGACAGGGTTCGATAAAACAAAGATTAATAAGGCATTCCAAAAAAATCTCAGAGGCAGTAAGCATCTGTGATCAACTTTAGTCGTTATGTAATTTAAGGTATATTAGTGTCCAGTGGCGGTAGTGTTTACTTAACATTAGGCGGGTTTATGTTACATTTGTGCTTCCACAACGTGGAAATAATTGTAACAGTTACCTGATGAGGGTTAGGAGGTCGGCCTCTCTCGTGATGGTTTCTCGGAGGTGGATTTTGGTATTGCTGCGGCTGGCCGGGGTACGAGGGCGGCTGGTTACTTGTGAACTGGCCGGGGGGTGGATATGATGGGGGTTGCTGCGTGCCATGGAAGGCTGGTGTACTCGGGTACTGCTGACTCGAAGGCTGCTGCGATGCTTGCGCAGGTTGGGACGGTTGCTGCTGACGTCCGTACGAACCAACACATTAATAAGGTTAGATTTTCCATAACAAAGCCAGTAGCAATTCATTAAAGCTCATAGCCACATCATTATTTGTCTTGGCGGTATGCGTTTGAAAGCAATAAAAACTTTACCTTCTCTTGGTTATTTAAAATCAACAAGACATTCCGCCGAACACTAGGTAACCCCATGCACAACGAAAGCTAGCGTGCAGCAGTTACACTCGAGACCACATAAATCTGTTGTAGCGGTTACAATAGAATTGTTATCAAAGTGTTTCCCAGCGACAAGATATGCGCATTTCAAATCTTACTTTAAAATTAATTAAATAGATTACATTAATCACAAACGTTATACATATCACTGTATTAACCACCCCTTAAAACAGAGACGTTGTGAGGAAGTGTGTGTTGTTTTGAGTCGTATCGAAGCCAAGACAACATGCAGATACAATCATACAAAGACGCGTTTCACATGCTCAGGTAATATGGTTTTGTATCGAGTGCTCTGTGGGGACGTCGTTTGATCTGGATTACCTATACCTATACGTTCCGGGATAACGTGAGAACGTGTGATAAACGTGTATGCAATATCGATAAGTGTTTGGGACGTGGACCCGTGTCGTGTGTATCGAACATCCAGGACGCAACAATAAACAAGTGAAGATGACAACACAGAAACAACGAAAAGTGGAAACTCGTGATTGAGAAGTCCGCACAAAATTGAGAAAGAGAGAGCATAGTGAATAGTGCTAGCGGAGACATGGAGAGCACATCGATGACAGCTAGGAGAGATCGCAGACCTGCGTGCGGCGCCGCGACGCCTCCTCATCCTCGCACACCAGCTCGTTGGCTCCTTCTTTAGTGATTTCGATGGCCGGTATCCCCGATTGCTGATAGTACCACACGGTCATTCAAAATTTAGCACACAGTTTCGATGAAAAGTGGCAACACAAAGTGAACTTTACGTGAAATGATTGACATGATCGTGCTAGATAATCGAATGATGTGATATATTTCTTCACTCTATTTTACCTTTGAGAACATTTAGCCCGAAGCGTGAATCACTGTAACTGAACTGATTATTATGAAGCTACCGTAAAACATGTGTAAAAAGTATACTTAATTGAAAGACATCACTGAAGAGGTTCAGGCACGGAGCTATAAGCCGCATGGTACACGAAAGCTGAAGTGGAAATTATAGTATGCTGCCGAAAGCATGTAGTTCCTGATTAGTAGTGGCCGACGTTCTTTATCTTGCTATGCGACTATATTTTTCTTAGTAACTGTAACTCTGATGGAAATATGGCGTGTCGATGAGTTGATAAGAGTAAATGAGTATGGAGTACGACTCGAATGTAATGGATAATCAATAAGCTTTCATAAATTCTAAAATCGATGCTATTAGAACCTAAATGTTCGTGTCTATAATGACGGAACTATTACTGAAATTAAATGCTAACAGAGTTTTACTTTGTCAGCGAATTCACCTATCTAATACTATTGTATAAATCTATATTCTATAAATATTCATGTTATTGATAAAATTGAATTTCTGTCTATTACTCAATTGTAAATTTTATGTTAATATAATTTTAATGTTTTCTAATTCTTACAAGTTCTACCGATGTTTGTAAGTAGGTACATGATATTTTCTTGTCTAATTTTATATTTACAAAAGCATACTCAAAAAAAATGTCAGGTTTATGTGTTGATTTATATATGACTACTTTAGTAAATATATACGTATATCATTATTCTATTAGAATACTAGCACACTGTGTAAGTAAATACATATAAATAAAAATAATAACTAATAACTAAAATAAAAATCACTCTCAAACTAAAATAAAAACTGGCTGTACTCTAAAAAAAAGGTGTGTATATAAAATTTAATAAAATAAAAATAAAAGGAATACTTAAAAGACGTGTTAAAATTCCTTACCGAAGGGGTTATTTTGTCGAATATACTCTTTAGGAGGCCTGTGCCGAATCCAGTCGTAGGCTACGGAAAGGTGTATAACAGTTATGTGAGAGAGAGAGGCAAGATTATAGATTTAGTGACATGATACATCTCATGGGTTCCATGGAGGGTATTTGTCTGTGTCACAAAATACAAGCTCTTTATCTGTTCTAAGTATCTGTAAGGTGTCGTGCGTTGTCGGGTTTCGGCCAATAGCACTAGAGACTACAGATCTAGTCGCAAGCAGTATGCATTTAATTTTGAACGCTCGAGCCGAGTGCATAGCTATAGTCGATGACGCGCGTGGCCATGTCGAGACCGTTCGGCAGAGAACTACTGGACATTTAGAAGATGCCAGCGACAGAACCACAGGAAAAAGTATAAAGAGTGCAGTTTGCAACACCGATTTTGCGGGATAAGCGATTTATGTTCAAAAGGAAGGACATTCTGAACGTACTAACAATTGTAATACAACTGGAGCTAAATAGGGATTTGATAAATCGCTTCTCACGCAAGAAGAGAGCATAATGACACTGATTGTAATTATAATGATATCTAAGAAGACACAGACGAAATCATTAGGTAATTAAATCAATAATATGAAGCACGTATTGCATAATAATTTTTAAAATAAAATTACTGGCAAAAATAAATTTAAGACACCGACGTAACACAACATTGATTTGCAAACTAAATGTACACCAAGTGCTGTGCCAACATATATATAGATTAAATTTAATAAATATTGTAACGAAAGACATCATGATTTATTATATTATATTTATATATAAGTTAAATAAGCAAAACTATCTCTTCAATATAAAACAAAGCTCCATTTAAATTGAAAGTTAAAAAATACTAGATTAAATAATTCAATTCAATCAATTAAACTGCTTTGATATACTTAAGTTAAATTAATTCGGATGATTGACGTAAATCTAACAAAGATATATACAAAAAGGCATACAAATTCAAAGAGTTTTCACCTGAGTAGTCTGCGGCTGATCATGACGGTTCGCGGATGGGAAAATTTCTTTATCAGAGAGATTCTCATCATGCTCTATGACTTGCTGCTGTTGTTGATAAGGTTGCGGACGCTGTATACCCCGGAACCCAGAACCGGGTTGAGTCGGCCCCTGAGCTGGGCCACGAGGCATTCTCGACGCGACACCCCTAAGAACCGCCGGCGGAATTGGCGTCGGTTGACTGTCACTGGATTGGCTGTCACGAGATTTTGTACGCACCTGTAATGAAGTATATGTGAATAATTACCTTACCATATTCGACATTTAAAGTAATCTCATGAAATTCCAGCTTTCGTATATATGCAAACAATGCGTCCAACATAGCGATAACACTTAGTCCACAGTCACAAACAATAAGCGCAAATACGCGGCGCTCGCAAAGGCTATCTAAGCGGTTACAGATACTTACAGTGACAGACTTAGGGTTCAGGCCGATCAGTTTGCCAATGTCGATGAGAGCGTGATCGCCGGTGGGCGAGTCAACGTCGGTCACCTTCTTGCCATCGGCGTAAACTGCGTATCCGGTGACGGGCCCGGACGCGGGGGGACGTAGAACTGGCTGCCAGGTCACAAGCAGTGTGCCGTCTTGAGGCCCCGCCTCCACCTGCGACACCGCACCAATCACCACCAATAATCCAGCCAATATCGTTAGGCCAATTGGTTTTGACATTTTTGACAACATACATACTAAAAGCCACACCAAAAGGGAGGATCCAACATCACAAAGGGATTGCAAATCTAGCAGCAAGGTGAACGGAGACTTATAAATTTATCCTGGCGCTGGATTTATGGTTGCGATTGACGCGACTTCTTCGAGATTGTCCAAGGTGCCGCGTGCTTTGAGGTTGTGATATTACTTTAAAGGGAACAGGGTAGTGTATGTATCGGTGAGAGAGTAAATACGAGTATGAGGATTTATCACACACTGTGAGCATCATAAGCTAACATTAGTGCGTGTGCTAAACGCTTATAATTTTGGAAAGCATTTGGAAACTTTAAGTCCGAATTATATACATAACTGTTACACACCACTATTCGGATATCTAAGAGTATGATGTAGGTAAAAGTATTATTATCTTATTGTATGTATTGGCGGGCAAGGGTTGTGGGTGTAGTGTAGAAAATTTCGAACAAAAGCATGCTTATTCCACCTCATGCTAAATTTAATGTATAATAATTTAAGTACCATAATTTCGTTTGGTGGATCCGGTAAGCCTTTGGGTAGAGTTCTAAAGTCTGTATAGGCCCCGGGAGCTTCTTCTATAGGTATGCCTGGAGGACCAGCTCTCAGGTGCTTAGCTCTGACGGTCACTCGATATTGAGTGCTTGGCGACAAACCCGTTATGGTATGACGATAAACACCTGGCTTCACGGTTCGGACCTATAGAGAAAATTTCATCATTCAGTAAATTCCACTTAATTTAAAATAATTAATGTCCACGGATATCTGTAATAAAAGCCAAATAATTCCACTGAACCCATAAATGGGGCGCAGACTTAATTGGCACGCTTCGTATGTGTCCATCTACCACGATCACGAGGCAATAATGTTTCAAACGAAAATATATGTGAATTTCAAAATTGCTTACTTCAACATTGTTGACACAAACAACGTGCTGGTGATTAGAGTTAGCGGGCAACCAGGAGATGATGGCTTGGGAGCAGGTGACGCCGCTGGCTCTAACGCAAGTAGGGCCCATGTTGGCGGTGTCCCTGCCGATCACCATAGTGCAGGCGGCGTCACGGGAAGTGCGACGCGTCACTGTCACTGAACGGACGCTGATGCGGTGAGGCTTCGGAAATTAAGGTTCATATTAATCAAAATGTCAAATAAACTAGTGAAACTAATTCAAACAATGTTTGATTCATTTGCAGGCATAGGAGACCGTCGCTATAAATATGTAAATATGTTTCTTTGTAAATACGCTTAAAGTAAAAATGGTAAATTCAGATTGTCAATTTCGAATACGGTGCTAATATCTAACACTGACCTAATAGTATCCTATGACAGTCTAAGTGTAAAGTGCTTAAAAAGAAGATGATGTCTAATAGATAAATGATGATACTATCGTAAAAGACCTAAAGATCACTTACTCGGTTGGAATCTACGCCTTCGACTAAAGCGCGTGTGCGCTCAGTGGCTTTCACGGTGGTTTTGAGAACTCCGTCGACGTAGACATGGTAACTCTCGATGTTTGCTTGTTGAACTCCTTCGGGCGCCGTCCACCCGATGAGCACGGACTTGTTCAGCTGCCTCTCTAGCGTGAGCTGCCGCGGAGCAGGCACTAGCGACGAGAAAAACAGCTCTCCTGTTCAGGTCCGAGGGTAGATCGCGAAGGGTAGATCGCGAAAAGGAGGACGGCCAGCGAGGCGAAGTGTGAGTGATATGCGAAGAAGCGTGCAGCGAAGTCCAGTGGTAAGGATGGGGGCAGAATGGGAAGGTTCATCTATAGATATCTATAATGCTATTCGATGGCATGTCCCAAATGCATAAAACCAAAATTTTGAAAACAAACTATATTATCCAATTAACTTTTTTCCCAATTTTTTTACAAAAAACTTATGTGATAATGTTATGAGTGCATTTAATGCGTTCAGGATTTGCATGCTGAGTACAAAAGGTTCTAAATATATAAAAATTGTTTCCTTTCTAAACCAATCGACTAAACTAATAGTCTAATGTAGGGACTCGTTCAGAAAATAAAGCAAGAAAGAAAAAATAAATTGAATATGCTAAAATTAAATTGAACATTTACAACAACACAAAATACAGGAGCAAATCTGTTCATCTGGAAGGGAAAAGTTACAAATTGATATACACGATAGTTCACAAATCTGTTTCAATTTAAGTCATGGACTGTAATTCATTACACAAGAATCAAAAACATTAATTTGAATCCGATAAAATTACTTTTCTTTACAGGTACCTTAAAGAAAAGTAGTTCTTTAGTGTTGGCAGGCTCTATAATGCGATCTTGATTGATTGTACTTTTGTCCACTTTTCTACAGGATACTATTTGTGATTATACAGATTTGCTCGTTTCATGTATTATAATGTACAATCAATTATGTAATCTGCGAAACGGTCTCTGAATCTATTGGAAACATTCTGTATTTCTGAAGATAGTAACTACATATAATATTAAATTTATAAAATCACAAGTGATTTATAAATTTAAGAAGACCATTACCATTATCATCGTCTTCAGGGCCATCATTGATATCGACGACTTCGCTCAATCGAGCTACGTCACGGCTAAATGAAATATCACTGATAGCTGTCGTATTCGTATCATCAGGCTGTAAAGTAGCTGCCACTACTTGTGACTGCTGAAAGAAAACATCAAAAGATTATACAATGTTATCTAACAGTTAAGTGAATCAAAAATTTGAAACATATAAATACCTGATGAAATTCTACCAGGTCATCTCCAACTAATCTTTGACAAAAGTTTGCTGGCACTAGGCCTCGACGTCCGTCTAACAGCTCTGCCTCTAGCATAGTTGCATTTGGATCCAGAGGACCCCACACTATTAAGTAGTCACCAGCATTTATTGACAGTAGCTCACCATCCGGATTTTCAATCCTGTAAGCATATATCGTCCTAAAACGACTTCATAGATGTCATACATTTTATTAGCCTATAGTTTGTATAGCAAAATATTTTTTATAAGATAGAAGTTGCAAACGAACATACAGTGGACCTGACGGTAACTGGTCACAACTTCACTTCATGTAAGGTTGCATCATTTAGAAATTGTCAAAAAGCAGTTACGAAATATCTCATTCTTAGGAATAATGCATCAACCACGTTTCAGTAATATATTTGTCTACTTCTGCATATAATGCATCGCAATCAATTTTGCATACAGAAGTGGTACTTACTCTGGATGTTCATAATTAAATTTGGCAATGTATACGCAACAGCGTCCACGGCCAGGTATATCTAACATGTCCACCAAAGGCTCTGATGGTGCACTACCGTTCATATAGTGCGTGTTTCGAACTGTAAATAAACAATGGATTATAATTTCAACTTGCATAACCCAACGAAATTTCATTAAAAAAACAGTCCTACAACAACAAACTATGTATTACCATCCAATTCCAATCCAGAATTCGGCAAAATTCTTGACAAAGCTCTTTGGTTTCGGTCATGACTGAATGATGTCTCTAAAACTCCTAGCCTATCAGTTCCAAATTGGCTATCTAATCCTAGGCTCCATGATGGTTGATGAGGTGTAACCGGAGTCGTTGCTCTAACTATTGAAGTAGTATTAGTCCCATATCTACCTAAGCCAAGATCTATTTCGTCTATAGGTTTTAACTTAATGTTCATAGCATTGGTTGTTAGACCGCTAGAAAGAAGTGGATTTGTATATGTACCCGCACCAGCGCCGTATGTGCCGGTACCCGTCAAACTGGTATTGAGCGCTCCAATTTGTGTTCCGCCAGTGAGGTTCGACAACGTATTTCCAAGCCCTCCAGGGAAGGTAGACTGCATGCCGGCTAGGGTGCTCGATAGTCCTCCAGGCATGCTGGTCGGTGGATTATTCAAGCAACCCGTGAGCGCCGAGCCTGCTATGGTATTCGTTATCGCTGGCCCACCCAGGGGACCACCCAAATTCATAGCAGCTACATTTCCAGTGATGTTTTGCAGATTGCTTTGTAGCCCGGCCAATGTGTTTGATATTTGACTGATGTTATTGACGAGTGGAGCTGTGACTGGATTGGTAAAGGTGACTTGATGGGTGTTGGATAAACCAAAGGAATTTGTAGTATAGGCGGATACAGGGTTTGTGTACGAGGTAGGGTTGTGCGCACTCATGGAGTAGTTAACAGAATTGGAGCTGGGCGCGGTGAACTGTCCAGTAGCGTGGAGCGAGGAGAGAGTAGGCATGGTGTTACTCTGGCAAAGGGCTACGTGCCCAGAAGCCGTGTACGAATGCGGAAGGGGCGAATGCGTTGGTGAGTGAAACTCCCCCAAGGCTTGATTAGAGCCACTCGACTGCATGCCTGCAACAAATAAGCGGGATTTAGAATTAATACAAAAACATTTTAAGTAAGCATGAAAGAAGGAGGCATAAGACATTATTTCGAGAAAATAAAATTGAATATAAAATAGGAAATTAAGATTCCTTTCAAAAAATAGAAATTAAATTATTGAAAAATTAAAGAGTAGTAGATACTCGTAAATGTGAAATAAAATGTTTTTCCTTATGTTTTAATCATTTAATTTCATTGAAGGAAAAACAGAAAAAATAGTTTCTTGTTTTGTTATCGTGTAAAAAATCATATTAAAAACAAAGAAAAAAATTAAAACATGTAAATTTCATTAGATTTTATAATTTATGCGAATGACTGATTGGTTTATTATCAGAATTATCTCAGGAGGACGTTCACACGGGGTTATATAGAAGAACTATTACTAGTCTTACCAAGGTACCTGTAGTGGTTAACATTGTTACCATGCGTCGTCGACCGGGTGTGTTCAAGCTCTGCCAGGATTCGGTTGTCCTGCTCGATCTTGGCCATGATGCGCTCGATCTCTGTGGCAGGTTGCGTGGCCGGTGTTGACCAAGTCGCGGTGGTGGTGGCGCCGCGTGCCCGCATCGCTGCTGAGAGCTCTAACTGGAGCTCCTCGCATCTCACTGTTTCTAGCGCGGCCTGGTGAGCAAAATAAAAACGTTTAGACTGTTATGGGGACACAGTTGTAACAATATTACGTAATAACTTCAACTGGAATATTTTTAACCCAAAACAGACATAAATCCCAAAAATAGTAAATGAACTTATTCGAACACCAAATATAACCCCTAACTTTAAAATACACAGCAGTCATTAAATAAAAAGGGAAGAAATATGGCAGAATAATTGTAATAAATCTTTAAGGTGCTAGGCGCAACAGCGGATCTTTCAATATGCCTGTGCGCCTCACAGTAGTTGCTCTATGTTGTAACAGGATGTATCGATAGATTAACTACGCTGATCGGAGCTACAAGAGAGCATTCAGGTGTTCGCAAATATGGTGTATCTCTTTCGGCTGCAGTGTTATTTACCAAATATTATTTGAGCAATTGTGCCTGTATAACAGTGAGCTTTGCGTTGGACTCAGCTTCGAAAGACCATCCGTTTTTGAGCAAATATGATACGGTTTATTAAAACCAATTGTTGTTAATAAAATAATTTCCACACATTTGATTGCAGTTTCTCAATGTGGTGCATATCAAGCGACGAGCGCTGCCTCTATGCATGAATACTATTTGGTTTGTAAGATCGTATTATTGTAATACTATACCTACCTTGTTTTCAAATACATACCTGCTTTTCCAATTCCCGCACGCGTGACAGCAGTGGCTCGACGTTGTGCGTATCGAGCGGCGAGGGCTGCGCTGAACGGAACTACGTCAACACATCCGCGTGAGCGCAAAAGCTATTTGACTTGTTAAATTAATTAACTTGTAAATTTGCATTGCAAAACGAAGTACCTTCTTTTTAAGTTCCCGCACGCGTGACTGCAGCTGCTCGACGTTGTGCGTGTCCAGCGGTCACCTCGTATGTGCGAATACTATGTGACGTATTAGATCGTATTATTGTAATACTACACACCTTCTTTTCCAATTCCCGCACGCGTGACTGCAGCTGCTCGACGTTGTGCGTGTCTAGCGGCGAGCGCTGCGCCGAGCGAAGCTGCGATAGCGCATCCGCGTGTGCGCGCTCCGCATCCGCGCGCGCGCGCTCCGCCTCCCGCAGCCGCCGGGACAACGCGTCCGTCTCGCCCCCGCCCGCGATGCCGTACCCGCTCATATTCTGAAAAAAGTTAACTTTAAGTATATGAAGAAATGCCGAATGCATGACTAAGTCAAAGGAAATCTGTTTTTTATCAGAAACATAATAATC
The DNA here is from genome assembly GCA_018251515.1 of Cecropterus confusis. Taxonomy (NCBI): domain Eukaryota; kingdom Metazoa; phylum Arthropoda; class Insecta; order Lepidoptera; family Hesperiidae; genus Cecropterus; species Cecropterus confusis. The sequence goes on along the minus strand of DWTU01000240.1, from coordinate 9,316 downwards.
GAGCATGCAGACCACTTCATGGTAAGTGATGACTGCCACCCTTGAACATCTATAACCACCTTCATATAGAACGTTTATACCTGAAGTCGACCACAGATGCGTTGTTACTCCCGAGGACTAAGATGCTCATATGTAAGTGACCGGTAACCACAACCCTTCCACCGAAACGCAAGAACTACTTTACGGTGGCAAGAACGCAAGAACTACGTTACTATAGGTGTGGCGGTGGTATCTCTCCGGTCAAACTACACTAATTCTACCACCTTACAAATTCATTTTATACACATCGTAATATTAGTACAATTAGAAAATTATACTAACAATAAGCACTACTCAACTCCCTTATGGAAGAACCATCAAAAAACCTATCACAGTAGATGTTAAATGGTTCATGCTCATGGTTCTAATTATAGTAGTTTAAGCTTTGTGATGATAAGCCAAAGTGAGTATATTTCGCTTTTATACACAGATGGCTGATGACCATTTGTAATCAACCCCAAACAAATTAGTGCTACGTAAAATCTCTTGAATATCCTAATTTATAACCTAAGCTATATTTTAAAAAGTTAGAATGTATTGTGTTTGTGTAACCTTTACTACCACACCTTGTCTGACAACTATTATAATGAGTTATAAGCCATTGTATTAGTTATTCTCTACCCTGGCCTTTTGTGTACTACGGTGCCGACAGTTTTCAATGCGACATTTTAAATCAAATAAGTACAGTTCGAGAGTGTATACAAACCATCTTAAATAAATTAAATTATTTACACTAGAATAACACTATTTCGTGCACCTGCAATATACCAAATAGTAACCAGAAAGAAACTCGTCTTAGTCATCAACTTAAACAAAGTTTCATTCATTACCTTCACAATTGCCGGTGCGTCAAAGACTACACTCCAGTGCCTTAAGGACTGAAGTGCACGCACGTCTAAGTCTAAAGGCGCTTGGAACACGATACACAGAAACAAAGACTCGAGGACATTGACCAGCTCTACTGTTGCGCCCTTTAAGAGTTTAGTCGATTTAAGATATCTATCAAAAGCAGAAATAATACAAGGAATAATACGACACCACAAAGACTAAAAGCGAACGAAAATGTGTCCATTGCGCGACACTTGGTAAAATGTCAAAAGACTGTAAGAAAATGACACAAAAACAGTCACCGTCACTGCTAACGTTCAAAAACCGTATAATGCATCATACTTACATTAAGCGTTCCTAATTAGTCCTCAAGAAGTGTCATAAAGTGAATGATAGGTCCACAGAAAAGTAAAGAAAATCTGAGAAAAGTTTCACCAGGTGGTAGAACCAGGGTAGTTTGGTCGGTATTGGGGTCGAATTAGGTAGGTGGCATCACCACCATGCATATCTCTAGCGTGAAGCAGTTCTTGCATTCCGATAGAAGGTTGATGAAAGTCTCATTGGAAATGAGACTCACTCTCATATGAGGCGACCATCTTTATCCTCGAGAGTAGTATAGTATCTGATCGACTTCGGATAGAACAGGGTTTCTATATGAAGTTGCTTACAGATTTCAATGGGCGGCAAAGGCTCCTAACCATCGGGTGGCCTATATGGTTGTTTGCTACTTCAATGTGATAAAAAAATCGGTAGCTTTATGGGTAGTTTGAAAAGATGACATCGGTTATCACTGACCCATCTATGGGCATGATGGCATTTTTGAAAAGAAGAAGAATTTACTCAGAAACTTTTTCTAAAATTAACATTATTTCAGATAAAATAGTGTCAGGATTTACTTTGCGGAAATCCAGCTAGAAAGTCAACAATCCGCTACCAACATGATTATGACTCGTATTATTTTAGTAATTAATTAAGTTAAGCACGAAATTAATAGCAAAAATGCGCCCAGATGTCGTGAAGCCTTGTCTCTGTAGTTTCGGGACTAGAATAGAGCTACGGTATCTTAAAAAAAGCGAGCAGCAAGAATGGGAGCTCGAACCATCCAACAACTGCCTCCGGGAAGGACGGCATGTGTGGTCGGATGCCGTCGTTAACACCAAAAGGTGAGACATGCATAAATGCTCACCTGGGAAGTGCCCGAAAGGGGCATTGCACTTAGAGGTCTCCGGTTGTGATGCGACGGAGATCTAGGAGTCCTCCAAGCAGCGCTGAGGATGGCCACTGGGGAGATGGGTGACTTTTAAAGGTTTTCTTCGTGGAGAAAAAAAAGGTTGTATGATGCCTGGGACGCTGGTGACAGTGCATGACTGGTGACGTCATGTCTCAGTATTGCATAGAAATCTTCAAGCGATACTATAATACGTAGTATGGCATGACTCCGGTGTTTTATACATAAATATTATTGAAAATATAATCTAATCGTCAAATTTATCGTTCTCCAAAATCGTTTATTATTTGATTCTTTAATACTTTCATCTTGTCTACTTGCATCTTGGCTATGTACCAGCTTCTCCTAATTCTAGGGAGAAGTACGTGCCCAACTATTTGAGAAATGGCCATTAATTCAAACAAATTTATATACATCCAATCGGTTGAAAAACATTACTCTCCTACTGACGCAGTCGGGTAAATACAATAAAGATGAAAGAAAATCATATCCAAAATGGCCGCCACAAAAAATGGAAAAATACGTATTTTTTGTACTACCCACACAATATGGATATCAAATAAAAGGGTATATGGAGAGGTTACTAAAAATAAAAAATACGTTGATATAAAAAGATGTATTAAATAATGAGAATAAATCTGGAATCTTAATCAATTAATCTGGAAAATCTCGCGACAAGCTTTTATATGATACAAAATTGTATAATGCATCAAAATGATGAGTTTAACTTCGTTTTATTTTTTTCCTTTCAGTGCTTTGAAATAAAAGCTTGTTTTTAAAAACATTTTTTTTATATTCAATTATTTACTTCACAAATAAGCGAAGTCGAAATTAAAATAATATTCACTATGCGTTTTCACTCGTCCTTTATTAAAAAAATATTAAAAAATATTTTTGCAAGCATATAGCTGCATACGTTATTCCGTTAGGAACCGAACCGTAGTCGAGTGGGACAGAGGGTCCCGCGATGAATTATTTAGATGACCCACCCGAGCGATGTTAGCGAAATTTTATGAACATTTGTACATCAATAGAACTTTGCTTTGGGGAATTTTAGATGTATAAGACTTTTCTAATTATATAGTGGCTACTTGTCTGTAAGCATCTCAAGTCATATTTCTTGCTACGTTTACTAATATTATTGGACAATGCTTATCATGTTAACCTCAAGATGGTAGAACAAGTGTTGTTCGACCTAGAAGGCTCCAAACCTGTTTTTAACGTAAAGCTTTTCTTTCGTTTCGGTGGAAGGATGTGGTTTCCGACTCAATTACATATGAGGTGACCATTTTAGTCCTTGGCAGTAGAAACGCACCTGTGTTTGACTTCACATGGAACCCTTATTCTAAATAGAGTTGCTTATTGGATTGCAAGATTGATGATTGATTGGTGGAATGTATGAATGCCGATTTCCTTGCGATAACTACTGGAAATGTTCATTTATATTTACAATCAACCCCAAATAGGTTTGAAAACTACCTGAAATTAGTAAGCAACAATAGTCAATACTAAATTGAGACGCCTCGAGTCCTTTACTAATTACTAACGATCTTTCAAATTAATATACCCATTTCTGTTATAAGGTGAAAATAGATCTGAAAACGTACAAAGTTTTGCATAAAACATAAAACGTATTAAACAGATAAGGGACGCAACGTTATAAGCATATCCTTTAGTGCCAAAGGAAATGTGTCACAGGAAATTAAGTCCCAGCCGAACACCGTACGGATACAGTGTTTTAACAATTACATTAGACGACACACGAGCAGAATGGTACTGAGAACAAATGCTACAAGAAATTATTCTGAGAACAAATTCGACTAAAACTGAAATTTTCAATCGGATATTTTGTTAATATAATAATTTATTTATTTTACGCTTTTTACGACTTCGCGTCAAATCAGTAACATTAAAGTGTTGTAATATTCATATATTTGTAATGGTCTCTTTACTAACTTTTCGTTTTCAAGAGACACTAAAGGCGTATATCGGCGCCTACGATCAGTGAAAGTGACATACGACCGCAAACGATTTGCGCGACTCACTGTTAAAGATGAATTTATGTGAAACACTAACGTCGCGCCACTTTAGGGCGATAGTCAATAGCGATCGCTGGTCGCAGACGCAAATATCGGAACTTCACACGTAACTTACATACATCGGAATATATCGTGCAGTCAGCCTTGGTCGTTGTTGAAAAAGATACCAAACTTTAACGAGGGTATTATGGACGATTTGAATACATCCAATGCGGTTAAGCTTACCCATCGTTGTAGATTGGAGAGAGTGGACAGTATCTATTAGCGGTTGGCATCGTTTTGCCAAAAGAATAGACAGACAAAGAACCAAATGCTGATTCGACTACGTTAACCGTATCCCCTTCTTATCATTCGATCGGGATGGTTCACAGCAATTAATAACTCATCTCCCGGAACTAGGCCGTTCAAGACTACCTATCAATCAATCGCTTGGCATGTGACATCTCCAACGCGAGAATCTGTCCGCCTATGCGATAAATAATCCTTCTATTATTTCCTCGTTTTTTGAAACCACGCAATCCAATCTTTCGTAAATCTTTACGTAATTTCATAGAGGGTTAGCTTAAATTAGATTAGGGGATATTTATTGTGTCATATATTTTGAGAAATTCGTTCATTCATGAGTTTACAACAAAGTTATATAGAAATGAACCTATGTATTACAAGCTCCTGAAAACGAGCATAAACGAAATAACAAAAAAAATGCCAACTTAGGTTTTTCGCCTCATGCGGTGTTGTATAATATAGTATTACTATTTTTTAAACTAAAATTTTTGTACTATTATGCATAATGCTAATTTTTCGTATATTGTATTGGAATTCATTATTAGCATAAACATTACATCAATATACTACAGAGGAATGAAATTAATTTCAATAATAAATCTTAATCGTATGACTTAATATAGATTAATTTTCTTAACCGGATTAGGCTCGGGCGTTCATAAATTATGAGGAACAATGTAGGCAATTAGAGGAACCCAAACTCTATACATTTATGCGTTAACACATACACCGCACGGTTCTCACATACTCTGATATTATTTTATTTTCATGCAAAATTTGTATAAGCTTTATTAGCTCTCATTACTTTTATTTCTATATTGGTATGAGGGCTTCGTCCTATTTTTTTAGGCGTAAAATTTAGTCCGCACAGACAGTCATACAATAACTAGGATTTTTTAAATTGAAAAACCGGCACACACGTATTTAATGAATTAACACAACAATTTTAACATTGAAAAATATAACATGTGTCTACCTGTGTGTATGAGGTATCTACCACTTGCTTTAAAACCAAGGAAAAAACATTAGGTATGAATAAAAAGCCTTTAGGTATAACCGAATATTATGTACTATATTGTAGAATGAATTTGCAATTAGCCATGTTGTGTGACCTCGCTCTCTCAGTCTGAGAGAAAATAATAATAACGATACCCAATAACGATTTTCACTGGCATAATCCTACACATGGATCTTTTTCTGTATCATGGACGCCATGGATATACGAAAGACGAATGCACAAACACCCAGACCAGAAATCTCAATTTGATCAGATTGTACGGCCGGGGATCGAACCAACTGCATGACAGACAGGTACTCGTAACGGTGACCCGTGGTGACACGTGGGTTGTCAGATCATCATCAGCAGTGGTACAGTAATAGGGTTGTGTTGTTGGCATTACACGAAAATATATAGCCTCGTATTAATTCATTGAAAATCACTAGTTTGAAACTCATACATATCACTGGACTATCGCACGCGTAAAAATCCGATATAACAAAATTACGTCCTCTTTTGAGTAAAAGACAAAAACCACAAATAAGTCAAGCGTAAAATGAAAATCGGTAACCTTTGCGCGGTATATTTCATTTCTATTTCCTCCACCTTTGTTTAATGAACCGGAAAAAATCCGAATGAAGTTGTTTTTTGTTTTCCCCAATCCTCGATTACTTTCATTTGGTTTGTTATTTCTTAATAATAGCGGTTCAAAATTGTATGTTACCATCTTTGATGCGGATGACGTCACTCAATTAAATCTTTAATGTCTTTGCAAACTTTGCACGTAAATGATTGACCAGCAACTCAGTTATAGCGTTAAATCAGCTTAATGGCTCCGCTTACATTTAACTATTGTAATAGGTTGCAATATTTTGGAAACTCTTCTAATTAATTTTAGTATTCATGGATGTTTTGATTATAAATTGTTTATATAATTATTATTTATTTTAATTGATCGTGGCTTTAATTACTTTCATAACGAATTCTACTATCTAACATCACCTATTCCATAATTGTACGTATAATTGGATATTATTATACAAGGTTTTAGGGATCGATTCCGATATTCTACCCACGTATTGTACTTTGAATTTAACGACAAAAACCACAAATAACGCCACCATGACGAACCATGACGCTAGCTGACTTATATATGATGTTGCTATCTTTGCCCTCAAGAGTAGCAACGCATCTATAATCATTATTCATATTACCTCAACTTGATACGTATTTATGACGCAAATATGTTAGTCCTCAATATCCGCAACGCATTCGTATCAGTTATTCATATTAAATTTCGATTATAGATTATATTCATGAGCGGCAACGACCACTTACCAATAGATAGGTATAGTCCAATAATGGTAAGTGCTCAGTCATTGGCTACTTCAATCCTTTAAAAATGGGTTGCTGTAAATTCCGATAATATCTAGGCGGTGCTAAAATCGATAAACTGGATGGTGTTGGCGTATTTCATAAAAAACACAATTTTCTGTCCTGCCACATCCTGATTGAATGTCAACTCACGTGATTTATAGCTTCCCTGTCTATTTGCAATGGTTTTTATCCCTTCGCATCGTGAGCTTTCCCGTATTCTAAGCCCTTATCCCTTTTACCCGCATAAGGGCATGCAAATACCCTGCGAGATCCTTCGAACCTTCTGTGAAGTATCCCAATTTGCATACAGTTTATGTATTGCGAAAATTGAAAGAAATAAACTTGTCTGCATTTTTAACACTTTTAATAATGCTTCATAAAAAGTAGTGAATGTTTTTGACAGTCTTAGCTTCACTTAAATCTTTATAGGTCGTAAGGATTGTAGTATTGTGGATAATAAGGAGCCATGAAGATAGTATTTTACATGAATAAAATGGACCTAATGCGAATAATGTATTTGGGGAGTTTTTTAAAGGACGCGATTAATTAGTTATCATTAGTCAATATTAACGCGTCGCTGAGCCTCATCTTTGTCTCGATTATAAAAGCAAGTTAACATTAATTTGTGTGCAATCCGAGTACGAAATCGTCACCTTTTAATTCGCTAGACGATAGACGATATGTTATTATAAGCAGTTTCAAGTATTACACTTAAATTGCAGTTGAGTTCCGTACCTTTCTCCCTCACTGTGCGACATCATAAGCGTATCTTGATTTTTATCATTAGATCGTCCAATCGTTAATGATAATGGCTTCTGGTTGTCAAAGACACTAATGTATCGAGGCTCGAATTTTGGTAGGAGTACTGTTATATACATTGCATGGATATTTGCATTTCAGACATTATATTGCTTAATCTTATCTTATAATCTTATCTTATCTGGGGGACTAATACTTATTAGTTCCCCAGACTCAAGTTACACAGAATAATTTACCCTAATTATAATGTACTAATTTGTGTGTGTACTCATTAATACAAATTACTATCTATTATTTCATCAGTATGTTACGTGGAAGATATCACTTTTGTAGAAAAGGTCGACTTTTTATATCTATAACTTCTTTGTATATTGCTTACTAGTGAACAAATAAACAGTATTTGTATATTACACTGAAATTTCGTTTCTCGACTAACATCCTGTATCCATTTCAAATACATAAATGTTTACATATATAATATAAACTCGACGTAATACAGGATTGCTTGTTTATTAAGAATCTTTGCAACGTACGAGGCTGCTGGAGCTTAGGTATAACGCAGACTTAATTTTGCGACCAGTCCAAATGTCTAGTGACCACTAATTATTTATATGCAAACTTCTTGAGTCTGCTCGACAAACTTCGAGTTCAGATTCCCATATGGTTTGGTGAATGTGACAGGCAAATTTAGTGTCTAACGGACATCTGTTCCGTAACTTACTCCGAGAAGGATCTCCTTCTGGGAGTAAGTTACGGAATATAACGAGATATTGTTTTAATATCTTCTTATTTATTTAGGCCAATCTGCTATGGAGATGTTGTAGATTTTCTACAATTTAATAAACGAAGAATGCGCATAAAAAACAGGAAAAAGGAACATTAAGTAATATGCAAATGTATAGATGAGCTATTAAAAAAGAAAAAAAATAAAACCTGCTGAGTTTCTAACGGGACCTTCTCAGTTTATAACTTATATTAAGAACTATAAAGTAATGTTACTTATAACTTCAAATTGCCTCCGTAAACTATCCAAAATAAAGACATCTTAATTTAGCATAAATGGAATTTAAATGTTACAATCTTGGTTCATCACCAATGAAAAATTATTTAAATAAATGAGTACTAAATTCTCAAACGGATGATATGTCTCTAAAAGTGCTGTTAATACCCAGATAATATACAGACCGCGCCATGATACGTGTTAAGTGGTGCTCGTGAAAATTTCTAACCAGCCATCGATGCGAAGTGGTAGAACCAGTGTAGTTCGACCGAGGAAGTACAACCGCCACACCTATTTCTAGCGTGAAGTAGTTGTTGCGTTTCGATGGAACGGTATGGTAGTCGGTTTACTTATATATGAAGCGACCATCTTAGTCCTCGGGGATAGCAATGCATCTGTGATCGACTTCAGAGAACCCTGATCTATATGAAGTTGCTTACAGATATCCATGGGTGGTAGTAACTTCCATCCGGTGGACTGCATCATCGTTTGCTTCTTCAGTCGAATACAAAAAAAAATGTAACCTACCCCAAAACAGACTAAAGCCACATCAGAGGTCGATGACTGCTGGACCAAAGGAGTACCTTAAAAGGTATTCTATAGGTGTCTCTTATTTCATCACTTTTAATATGAAGAAATAAAGTTAAATTGTTATGCTATTCCTATACAAGATACTTAACACAACTGTATTATATTATATACTGTATTATATGACGACCCACGTGGTAGAGCGGTCACCATACCGGTCTGACACGCAGTGGGTC
>DWTU01000239.1:0-19906 GCA_018251515.1 Cecropterus confusis | reverse complement strand
CAAATGCATATGGAAGTATATACGATACTGATAACAAAACATCAATTACTAAAATTTTTGTCTGTCTGTTTGTTCTGACCGCTGCACCGATTTTGACGGAACTTTCACTGTTTGATAGCTGATGTAATAAGGCGTAACATAGGCTACTTCTACTTTAGAAAATGTAATAAGGGTTTCGCACAAAAAAATAAAACCTACGCGAACGCAGCCACCGTCACTGCCCCTAATGTCAGTTGCTATAAGTCCTCTTCAAACAATGCTATAATGTGTAAATTGTATAAGGTCTACAATTTCGGCTATAAGTAATCAAGTCAAGTTACATTTTTTAAACGCGGGTATAACTGCGGGGCTCAGCTTGTATTTAATATAAAGCTTCAGAACACTATACACACTTGTAAATAAGTAACTACAACGAGTAATACTCGTATTTATTATTTAGTATTTATAATAATCACTTAGAAGGATTTCAAGGTATGATTGAAAACAAAAAATCTTACCGTTAACTTTATATACTTTCATGTCCTTATTGTTATATATATAAAAAATCCAATATATTTTTATATATATAAAAAAATCCTTTAAATTTTATCTCGATGGATTTATTTTAACTTTTGAATTGTACAGGCCCAATTGCATAATTGTAAATGTATGAATATTTTCGATATTCAAGATTAAAATTCATACACGTTCAGGTCTTCCAAAGAGGGTATTATTTTATTTACAGTTGAATACGATATGCATATCTATGAATTTCGGAATAAATATTCGGATGAGTTATACAAGTGCCTAATTTGATTAAAAACGCTATACGTTTTCAATAAAAAATCCTGTTATGATGACTTTGTTCAGATTATTCAATGGAAGCCCATGCGAGTGATAACATTTTATATTCCTTTTTATTGCATAGAGTTATGATTTTATAATTTTTGCTCAATCGTTATATGGTTGCATAACACATATTTTTTACTCGTATTTACCTCTTATTGCGCGCTCATCCACATAACTAGATAGTATTTAGGATAAAATGTAAAAACCTAAAACAGTTTAGGTTTGATATTGATTAAACTTTAATAATTCAAACTCATAACCTTTGCCGTATTAGCTACCATAAGAATACATGGAACATTGCAAGGTGGAAGTTAGAGTATAGTTCGACCGTAGAACCATGGCGACACCAATTTCTAGCATGAAGCAGTTATTACAGTACAGTGAATTGATGTTATGGTAAAAACGGTAAGGTTAGTTTTTCTAATAGAGAAACTTAAATAAATTGTAAGTACTTATAATATTTAAATATATGACAAATGTGGGATAAAAAAACATCTCTGAGGTACTCGTATCACATGTGGGACACCCGATTGGAATGAAGTTCCTTGCGTTTTAAAATAAGTATTATAGGAGGTATAATTAAATAAATTAACAATATTTAGGAGTTAAATGATAAATGAAATAAGTGAAGGAATGCTAATAAAATTATAATCAATGTTTTCTTAAAGTTATGAATATGAATCGCGTCACGTGGCTAGTAACAAGCCGAGAGAGAGAGAGAGAGAGAGAAAGAGAATCGGCCTGCCCCCTTTCCGAGCGCTACGCACTATAGCAAAAGTGTCGTGAGGATTTTTCATGACGCTCGCCTAACCCCCTTAGCCAGCGTACCGCGCGATAAGGAACTTCGTTCCAAAATGTAATAGCAGATGCAATTAATGTAGGTGTACATTACGACCATTAAACACCATATACACCCATTTATATACATCTACTGCTGCGTTTGGGTCACACTATCGACAAATAACGGCAAATTAAATTAAAATTAAGCGATAAGTAATTAATTTATAATCAGCACGCAAATGTTTCCAAAAATCAATGGACTTTCCTGGAATTCCAACATGAGTAGGAAGTTTAAAATCCAGCCACTAGACTTCCAGTATTTATCGACAATGATAACGGCTGCCAACAAATCCGACATACGCATTGTCCATGCTACGCTTTCATTTATCAAAAATCCGGAACGTAGATATTTATGTTTGAATAGTGATCTCCTTTCAAAATTCATTTTTCTAGCTCTGGACAGCTTGCATTGTTGAATCTCTCGACATCGGGTTTTTTAAACTCTGCATATCAGATTTCTGCAAATAGCGCTCTGAATAAAGCCCAGTTATTGTTACCCGATACAAGCGAGTATTTTCACTAAAATTGATTTTATTATTCAATTTGTTTTAAGTGAAAGGTAACCGATATCCTCACTCGTAGTAAATTTTGTAGTTATCGTTACTAATGTAATTTTACTTGCTTACTCCATTTGTTCAACATCTCAAGAAGGGTCTTGGCCTCCGATATGAGAGTTTTCCATCTGACGCGATCCCTGGATACTTCTAGCAAGTTAGCGACTCGGAACCCCCGAAGATGCGCCATAACCCTATCAAGGACGTCGTCATAGGACGTCTCGTTGTTGGTTTGCTATTTTACAATATATATTTATGTATCGAATTGAATCGAACGTGCACAAAGTAGAATTAAATATGATGGTGCTGTGGATTCAGGTGTCAAAGTCACTCTAGCTGAGCGTCGTAAAGTTGGAATCGGGGTGACCATCTTGAACAGTGACATTCAGTTTAGAATTCGGGACGGCACCAGCACCACGTCTGCGGCGAATCGCTCTGAATTGATGGAAGTGTACTTAAAAATAATTGTATGATATGATTTTATTGAAGAGTATACAATTCATCTACAATATACAATCTCGTATAATTTATAATGAGCTCGCATAAAAATCCCCTTCTGTTCTTATAAATATTAAGAAAGAACAATATTTGTATTAATTTAAATTGGCGTTATAAAACATTGTATACAGAATGATGGATTCATGTCGCGGAGTAGTGACCATGGTAATCGGATATGTATAGGGTTTTCCAGTTCAAATCTCTGCCTTTATCGTTTCTGGTTATGTTCAAAGCTGTGACGTCACAGATGATGAGCGTAGGAAACATAATTATAAAAATATAACATATTTCCGTAACCACTAGCTCATTGATATCACATGCGCATATACTCGTAGTATGTACTCATAGCTTGCGTTTGCTCAGTCCAAATGACTCTTGTAACACAATATGAGCTCTTGTCGCCCCATGTGGGTCAAGTGCCTAATGATGTTGTCAGCCATCTTATTGAGAACGACACTCGAAACATATCAAAGATATCGCCAGGAAGAGTATAACGATATTGCATATTGAAGAGTCTTTGGCGATACTTAATTTAATGAATGTAAGTTAATGAGTTGCATTAAATTTATATTTTCATGAAAGGAAGAAAGAGCAACGTAATTACGAATGAATATAATAGAATTAACTTATGCGATAGATTTATTTCTAGAAATTACTTTCAAATATTACTTATTGAATAGCCATTAGCTCAATTTAATTCAATTAAAGAAATATAATTTTAATTATTTCAATAGGTAAAATCAATGAGTAGCATCATAAAAATAATAAGCACATAATATATTAAGTAATATTCAATTGTCTTATAACTTGTAGAAGTTATAAGACAATTGTGCAAGTATCGTATTAAATTGTTTTAGGAGTAGTCCTAAAACAATTTAATACGATACTTGCACAGCACACACGTAGTCTTATACTAGAATCATAATAAAAAATATTATTACTTTTCATTAACTCGAGAGTTTCGTAAGGGGCCATTTCAATCGTATTAAGTTGCATATGCGTCGACAAATATTCCATACTAATATCACGTCATTAAGCCGATTTCAGATAATGGCGGAGCTTATGGCTGTCGCATCTGTACGTTACTAATTATTCTCGAATTAGAAAGCATGATACTTAACGGAAACTTCACTGATATTACATGCCTCTGATATTTGTATTCTCTTTCGTTAAAGTCAATTCAAATCTCTAGGGAAGTACGTACTCCCCTGGATCCGCCAGTGGCACTAGACGTCTAGTGCCACTGGGATCCAGGGGAGGGGGGCTAAGGGATTTAAGCCCCCCTCTCTTTTACAACATAATGTAAGTATAAAACTTCTCCGTAACCTGTGTAACACTTTCTGCGCTCTTAGTCCCACACTAGAATATTCTCCTAGGTCGTGGGTGCCTTGGACACACTCAAAGACGAATACACAAACATCCAGACCAGTAAACGAACATGCAGCCCACCTGATGGTAAGTGGCTACTGCGCCCATGAACATCTGTAATCAACCCTAGGTAAGATTAAAGTCTCATCTAAGGTTAGCCACAGATGCATTGCTACCCCTGAGGACTAAGATGGAATGCCCCGGAAAAGTATGTTTCCCTTACCACACCCTTCAGACCAGAACACAACAGCGCAAAATACTGCTGTTATTAGGCTGAAATAGGTGTGGCGGTTGTGCTTCCGGAGTCTAACCACAAAGAGATCTACCAATTATTAAAAGGTACCAATACCACCATTAAACGCAAGTATTCAAGTAGGTACATAATAAAATGTCTCTGCATTCTGGAATTTTAATTTTAAAGGCAAGGTATGGTAGAGTTGTAATAAAAAGTGCAAATAATTCCGCCAAAGTAGCAGGGAAACAAATTTCGACCCATTTTTAAGGCTTTTCTCATAATCAGCTTGGCCATTCCTATGCATCCGGGCATTATTAATGCCGCCCCAAGTCCGTCCTCAAAATGAACGGATGGCAAGGGGTTGACTTCATTGAAAATAACTGCTCTTGTTGAGACGTGTTAAGGCGTTAACCATCGGTTTGCTCAAGGCCCGGCTCAACCAACGACGAGAAAATAATAGCTGATTTTGTTAATTATAATACATAAAACTTAGTTATAATACTTTTAAATTTACACAATAATACCTTTGTGTCATTTAAGTGGCATTTACCTTGAGATAAATAGAAAATAACCAAAGATCTGTTGACTATCAAATCTTTTTTCTAAAATAAGTAAACGTCATTCATTCAAGGGTTTACAAAAATAACTTATTTAATTCGATCATTCCATCGAGAACATTCTCTATGATAGGTAGCTTAAATAGCTACAGTTAACTCTGTCATTTACACATCTTATTAAACAACAATCAAACGAAATCTTCGGTAAACACCTACTACAAATTATTATATCTCAAACATAACATATAAGATAAACTATCAGTCTCCTTATGAGACGACTCCATAACTCCTTTTCATTGTATATGTAGGTATACTGTATAAGAAAATATTGTTCAAAATTTCACTTTGATTATTTATCAGTCCAAAAGTATAGTTACTTAAATATACCACGTAAATTTAAAGTGTAGAATCTTCAGAATCATCTGTCCTTCATCGTCTACTGGCATTTCGCTTTCAGTGGAACAAGTCGGTTAGCCGGGTAATGAATAGGGAGGGGTAATGAGCGAATGCCGATTCTGAGCACGCGTTCTTAATCGACTCTCACGTACCTAAGTCGTAGGGTCGCCAGATGCCGGCCCACGGCTGGATTGTCCACACATTGTTGTTATTATTGCATTAGAGTGAAAAATAACGCAGCTTTCGCACAAATCCGCTTGAGATGCGGGTGTTTTTTGTAATGATAAGATGGAAGTAGGAAACTACGGTTTGGGCATTAACGCTATTGCTACGGTCTTATTTTTACCACGATTATATAAAAAAAAAATTATAACTTTTAAGAAAATCGTAAGTAGTACACAACTGGCTTTCATAAAAATATAAACAGGAGGCTAAAATTAAATTGTGTTCTTTGCCATAATTAACCCGACTTTATGAAACCGATAGGTAGACAAGTTTAGGAATCAATAAATACATAATGCTCGTGCGTTCAAAATACGTACTTTTTTTGATCACGTTGTGTAGTTGCGATGTTTAGTTTAAAGGTATACGTATATATCTTTTAGCATATAAATGCTTCTAGCATTACTTTTAAGCTCCGTTTTTTAAGTTATACCTAACAACGTAAAAGAAAGAATGAACATGGTTAAACAATGATATAATGTAATAAGCAACACTATGAAAATATCAACATTATTTAATAATTTATCCGTTTAAGAATTTCTATTTGGTGATCCTAGAGTCGACTAGAGTCAGAGGAACCTAGAACGGAACGGTAAGGATTGCACGTGGTCAGTCATTTATGGAGACACAGTTACTCCATAGCACGAGAAACACGCTTTGCATCGAGCAGGAAGTTTGACGATTAATCGATTAGCACAAAGCCGAGGATAGGCTTATTCGCATTTACTAATGTGTATTTTCATTACTCCCTTCGTTTTAATTGATTGCTTGTTGAGAATAAATGTTAATCTATTGTGTTTTATGCAAATTAGGCAATAAATAGTACTTGCAAACGAGTTATTTTTAACGATAGGAAAGGCGGCTTTTCTGTTACAATGTCTAGGGTTGTGGGTTTGATTTCCGTCGGAAGCAAATGTTTGCGTTAGCGAAACTAGTTGAATGTTAGAATATACTTGTAAAAATAAATTTTATCTGTTTGTGTAAAACGTATAGAATAATTGCTATTTCAACAGAATATATTTTTTAAAGTACATTGGCTTAAAAGTAAAAACCTTAAAAGATTGAGCGTGGAATAGCATAGAAAAGTCGAGCAAGAAAGCAATAAAACCCGACAAAAGCTAGCGATTGCTGGTTTATAAAGACAGATAATGCTGGCAGAACGTGTATTGTTAAAGGAAATTTATTCGCACCATTAGTGTCTGCGAGATCCTTAATCTACATGGTGTAGTTATGTGCATTTAGTTTACATATTAAACCCATAAAGTGCGAATGTCGTTGACACAACAACTTCACGAACGATAACTTGTGTAAGACTTGTAATTGTAAATAAGTGCGCTCGTGTGATTTGTAAGAGAACATTAAATAGCAAATTACCTTCTTTTATGTATAAGTGGATTAATGGTACTGTTGTATTATATCTATTAAATATAAGTGCTTCCATTAGTCAAATGTGTAAAAGGATTTGCA
This sequence comes from Cecropterus confusis, assembly GCA_018251515.1. Classification (NCBI taxonomy): domain Eukaryota; kingdom Metazoa; phylum Arthropoda; class Insecta; order Lepidoptera; family Hesperiidae; genus Cecropterus; species Cecropterus confusis. Next base: position 12,941 of record DWTU01000239.1, on the reverse strand, counting down.
ACAAAGCAATGAAATTGCCTAACCATCGATATAAGTATTAACGTAACTAATTTGTTTCGTATTAAAACACGGAGATTGTTGTTAATAAGTAAAGATAACATGTAAGTGGTTGTTTAAGAGTAAAATGTCCAATTATTGTCGTTGAAACTGCGCGTGAGTTCAAATTACGCCGGTCACCTGTGCAATTTACTCAATTTAACTTTATTGTCTGTCCGGAATTTCGGATGGGTCATTGGGTGACTCAGAACACCCACTGTACTCGCTACTTTGTTATGTACGGTTCAACCTGTTTAAAACTTCTCTAATAGCTTATTTTGGCTATTTGTGCAGTAGGTACTTTCACCTATTGCAAAATTCGTATTGTTAAACTTGAAATTAAAAGATCCTATCGTTTTTGTGTCGTTCATTTAAGTTGTTCTTAATGTAAAATGATTGTACATTTTATATTTTTTACCATAATTACGGTGAACGCATTTGGATGAATATTTTTTTCTAAATAAGCTTAATATATAAAAATAATCTAATAAACTTGTATTTATGTGTAACTACGGTTGCGGATATAATCGTAGAAAGTGTTATTTTGTTATAGATTAATAAGTAATATTTTTGTCGTAATAACTTTTAAAACACAGTGTCCTGGTTGTTTTCCTGTGTTGAGTGTAGGCCCTCAACATAAGGGAACCTCCAATCAATTCATAACACTTCGACAGGCGGCAGAGGGTGACACAGGGTGATAACACTTGACGAACACGTAATCATCTCTCGGCAAACACGTCACAAACTTCTGACGTTGAGTATTTGCTAAACTTTGGTATGCACGACTTAGCACAAAAATGGGATTTTTTTACTTGTTTCGCCGAAGCTTATGAGGATAAATGGTGAAAAAATATTTGATTTAGGACAACCCGCTTATTTTGCCTTGTTTTAATTTGTTTTGTATTCATTTTTGGGATATGAGAACCATTACTAAAAACTTAATGTATCCGAGGTTTTTGATTTAATATATTGACTTCCCTGAAGACGTTTGGGTCTTAATTGGCAGGACGTTATCGTAAAAATCCATTAAGATTATGAGAGAAGATTTAGCACACTCAATTTTGTAATGAAGAGTGGTTTCTTAATTTGTACTAATTATCCGTATTCTAATCTAAAATACGGATAAAAATTGGTGCTTAGATTTGCTATAGATATAGTATATTACGAGCAGGTATTATAGCAATATCTTTTATCAGAAGGGTGTAATGAAATAGCCTAAAGTAGACTAGGTTGGTTGGAGCAATAAAACCAAAAAAGCAAATCGTAGTTAAAATTGCAGATCACGTTTAACATTACTGTGATAAAAATGTGAATAGATATAAATTGCGTAATTCTTCTTACTTTATTTTTATGTTATGACAGAAAAGCGCAACGGGCAGCGAGTGCAATGAAAAAGAGATAATTGCAAGACAAAAGCATTTTACGCCTGCAATAAAGCATAAAATGCACGAACGTGAGTGTTTTTTACACTTAGAAAAGTGGTTTTTGTACGAAAAATTGCCGGCACACGCTAAGTACGGCGTGGAGTATGAAGCTGGGTACGAGTACGTAGAGTACGTTCGTAGAGTCAAGTTAGGATGCGCAGGACGGTAGAGTACGCTGTTGGCGGTGGAGGGCCCTTACTCTACTCGGAGTTTCATCGCCGTTTATGTTGGGGTAATTTTGGAAAACGGAAACACATATTTCAAACATGTAGGAATTTTCGTGTGTTAATTTTTATTAAATTCCCATTTGCTTGGCTGGTTTCGTATGTGTAATGTGAAACAGTGACGGATACGTGCACGTATGTAAAAATAATAAAACTCGTACAGCTGAAACATATTTGTTCACAAAAAGATATGACTATACGAACAAGCCATTGCCTTAACGCTGAAGAGTTTTGAATTATCCTTATATACCTACTGTTATAGATCATATGGAGAAAGGAGAATAGGAAATGACGTACATTTCCTATTAAACTATATTCTTTAACTAAATCTATTTCTTTTATTATAAAATTTGTTAAAGCCTATAACAAATTCAATAACAATGTTGATTCGTTACTATTTAATAGCATCATCTGTTTTATTCCGAGATAACTCGCTTAAGTATAGTATACGTTCCATTTGTACGCACACATTGAAGGCTGTGATGGTGGGATGACGTCACGTGTAGGCGAGGGGTGGCAAGTGGGCGGGTGAGGGGCCAGTGGCACTCAACAGTTGGTCCCGGCTCGATACCACAGCGCGTGCGTGCACTAACCACATGGTCGACGTGAAATTACGATGCAGAACTTTCGAAACTGCAATTTCCCAGCAGAAATACATTTTACGTTTAACTTTTTATACGGATTTGCAATTTACATGCCTATGTGCAAATTCGCAGTTTTAAAGACTTGTTAGCTTGCGAAAAATCGAATAAATTTTAGTTAACATTGATGGAAGGTAATTTAGAGTATATTTTTCTTTTGTGTATTTATTTAACCAAGATAAACGATTGAGAAGGATAGTATGTAGCTATAAATTGACATTGTTTCTACAGTAGGTATCTTAAGAAACGACTACAAGCGAATTTTTGTGTAGGAGTATTTTGCTTTCTATGTACATCATGCCAGACACGACTCTCTCCGTTATATTTTTCAAAATAAGTAGTATTAGATATATTTTTTCTATACGTGTTGAGTAGTAACTTTAACTAATGCGTGCGATTAACTAATGCGTACGTATAACAATTTTTACCCGACTGCGTCAGAAGGAGGGTAATGTTTTTCGAGCGTATGTTACATACATGTTTGTTTGTATGTATATTCATTTCTTTGGCACGCGTTACATCCCAAACGGCTTGTCTAAGTTTGGAGAGTGATATAGGCTATATAATTAAAAAAGGGGAGAGGGACGTTTTTTTTACTATCAATATGGCCATATGGATATCAAATGAAAGGTAATATTTATAATAATTTTACTTTACCATTTTAAGGAAAACTCATAGAAATCGTTAAATTAAGTATACATATAATTATAAACAGAAAAATCTTTTAAAGCAGTCGGGTTTTTGTTTTAATATTTTGACAACGTAACTAGTTCATTCCATTTTCCATTTGTTATTTGATGAGAACTGCCTAAAGTTAATAAATTGTAGTTTATGTCTGAGAATAAATGATTTCATTTGTGATGCTGTCACATATACTTCAGTACCGGTGTACTGGCTTCAGTCATTAGCCCGCGTAGCGAAAAGTCGTGTCTCACTTGGAGGCCGTTTATACTGACTGCGCTTTGACGTTAATCTGAAGTTTTTTTTTACATTTGAAAATACATCTTATCTTTGTAAACTGTATGGTATACATCATAATGGTTATGTTTTATAATTTTTGAAATATCCTTAGTGCGCAAGTGTCCAGCTAAAGACACCGAATGTACATTTTTCTAATTTAACTTTTTTTGGTATAGGAATCCACGTGTAAATAACGGGGTTAGAATAGGTTACCTTTACACTAAGTATAGGGAAGATTCAAGTAATTTTAGGATCAGGGCGTGATGAAGCTTGATAGTACAAAAAACAGTAGGAAATAATAAATTGTATGAAATTATAATAGATAGGTGCATTACATTCAGAGGGGATCCCCTATTCATGGCAGAGCCTCACGAAATGAAACAGAAATCCCATTCAATCTATTTAAATTGAGCGCCCCATTTGTTTTATCGTCGATTCAATCAGAGTATCGCTAGATCTATTTAACGTCTACTAGCTAGTAGACGTCCGGAAATAAATTTTACAGCTGAATACAATTTATCACGTTTTGTTACTCGCGGAATGAGTTCTTTATGTAAGTAATACCTTAATAATGTTTTGTGTAACGCAATAGAAATTCTAAACTGAATTAGATGTCAAATGCATTCATCTATTTGGTATTCTCGTCAATCCATTATTGTGCCACTGCTAGGCACGGGACTTCACACAGAAAGACAGAGTTTTAAGTCATACTGCGAATTAGTAGACCTCACAAACCTAGATTTTTTTGTAGAGAAGTCTCAGATGTGCATATTTCCTCACTATATTTTCCTTCACCGTAAATCAGTGATAATTAATTTCTAATACGCACATTATTTTAAAAAGAATTTTGGTGCCTGAGATGCGTATTTCGGACCTACGATTAAGGCGCTGAGTTTATACCAGTAGGCTACTGCTCTACTATTTGGTATTATGTCGTGTTAATTACGAATTAAACGCAGACCTTATTTCCGAATATTGTGATGAGAAAAGGTTTCAATTTTTCTTGCAGGCAATGTACAAAAATATTTCGATTTCCGCTTTTGATGAAATGATACGCATTATGTCCATATTGTATGAGAATACCGTATTGTACTCAAATACTCCATTGCCCCAGATTCAAACAATTAAAAAGCTGTTATTGAGAACGAAAACCATAGAAATCCGTTAACAGACAGTTACTCAACAGAACAAAATTAATGGTTATCTTGTAACATAATACAAAGTGGGGCTACGGATTAGCGTTCCGAAAACGAGCTAAATTAATTATGTACCTGTTGCTTAAGTTTTTTTGTTGCCCTTGTTTAGGTAAATGATTTCTATGAGTAATACCATAATAATGAGGAAATAATTTAACTATTTGCCGTTTTATAAATTATGTTCAATAAATAAGAAAAAATATTTTTTACAATCAGCGTTGTACATCGTTCATTGTTTCGAATTTGGTATGAATATTTCAAGTTTACACAGTGATAAATATAATCTAGCAGTACTTTTCAAAGCAGAATAAAGTAATGTTATATTGTTGAGTTGACAGTAACATAAGGATATTGGGTGTGTTCTTTAAACTAAACCATAGATTATCTTTATACGAAAACGTGTTAATTAACAGTGCAAGATCATATAAGAGAAATAAAGGAAAAATGTTAAAGTCGTCAGCGTTAATATCAAACAACTGTTTATGACTTCAGTTTGATTGATTATAGTAACTCAATGACAAGCTAACAGTAAAAATGTATCACCCTCAACCCACCGTCGACGAGGGTCAAACGCTGTCGATAGGAAAAAGTCGGCTAACATTGCTCACAAATTTAAATATCGGCAGCTGGACCGCTTTGCCTCTCCTACATTAACATAATACAACAAAAATACCCGCTCTCACTACAGAAAAAAACCCTTTTTTCAGCAGGATCGGACCCGATCTGCTACACATAATATCAAAGAACTTTTACAAATAAGCAAATCGCTATATACGATCCTTTCGGCCATGGAGGACGTTAGGGAACGATTAATTTATAAGCTAAGGACGCTCGAGTAACGTTTTTTCTCGTCACTGTAAAATTACGCGTTGTAAAATTTACTGAGAAAGCTCGCACTCGCTAGGGGCTTGGGTTCTTAACCTTCCGCCACGGCAGAAATAAATCTAATTCCTTGGATGACAGATATCAGCAAGCCTTGTTTATTTATACTTTCACCCCGAGTTACGAGGGTCGCACATGTGGGACGTGCCCCGACTCATTGTACTAAAATAAACTATTATGTTCACTAAGTCAATAAACCGATCGAAAATAGACACGTAGTTATTTCCTGCTTCCTAGTATTCCTCATAAATATATATGTTTTTGCATAATGCGTTAATGTATTATGGTAAAAAGAATGTTTTCTAAAATGAGAAATTCGCGTAAAAGCCCCAAATAAAGGCTATTCCGTGTACAAAAAGTCGCACCGTATATATTTTAATACATCAGCATAATCAGAGGGGGATCACACGTGGAAATGAGTGGCTCGGTCTTAGAGAGAAACATGTAGCCGTTTCTAATGGACGAGAAGATAATAAATGATCCGATGAACGTAACCGGCAAATAAAGCATACTCTATTTTGACGTGGGCCTTTTCGAGATACAGAAATATTATCTATTTTGTGGATAGTAAAGGGACATTTTTTCATCCATAGCGGGGATTAGGCCGTGGACATAACGCGGTAGTGAATTAGATACTTATGTCGGTCTTTACGATAAAAAACGTTGATCCCTTCACCAAAAAAGTAACCTCCATTTAGGAGTGGCACATTTGGGCGAGGGAGCGATGAATCTAACAAGCTGTGCCGTTGTGACAGCCCCGACAGTTGACATATACCAGTCATTAATCAAATGGTCACAGATACTTAACCATCGGTTTAAAACTGCTAAACTCAATCAAAGTTTAGATTTTTTGAGCAGGCGCCGACGTGAAGAAGCGATAGCTGGTTCTTGTTAAGAACAAAACGGTATAATTGTTTGGAATATTATCGTACTGCCTTGTACCTACTTCTCGTTCATTTTAATGACTATACGTATTATTTGGGTTTATCGCCTATAATAAATCCTCTTTACATATCAATTTACTCGTATATTATTGAGATTAAGGTGGTTGACGACACAGCAACTAAAGAGAATGGTTTACTTGTAAATTCAAGTATTAAACGATAAAATTAGCTCTAACACAGTTTAATCATGACATGTACTTGTTATATTATTTTATAGTTATCATCAGCCGATTATTGTCGCATAGGTGGGCACGGGTCTTGCCTCAAATTGAGAGAGTTTCAGGCCATAGTCCACTACGCTGGCCAAGTGCGAATTGGTAGACTTCACACACCTTTGAGAACTTTTTAGAGAACTCTCAGGTGACTAGGTTTCCTCACAATGTTTTCCTTCACCATAAAGAAGTGATAATTAACTTTTAATACGCACATAATTTTAGAAAAATCAGTGGTGCGTTGCCTGGGATTCGAACCTCGGCCACTCGATTGAGAGGCCGAGTTTCAACCATTCGGCTATCACTGCTCTATTTATTTCACAGTAATATACTGTTGTGTAATATTTTCAGCATACAAATAAGTATCTTAGGTATGAAATATCACTAAATCATTAATAACTTTGAATTTAAAACGTAGTTTGTGTCGCTCGAATAAAAAGATTAAAATGAAAACTGTTTGTGATGACAAGAAATGACCACAAACGGACATATATGTTTCTACATCAAAAAATATGTTAATTTATATCTCATATATAGTAATACTTTCTGGAATGAAGGGTGTGATAAAGTTAATACTAATACGAAGCGTCCAAATTTAGTCCTCAGACACAGCAATATATATTTTATGATCGATTTTAGATTCAGCTTAGTCCTTGAGATCGTTTATAGATGATTGTCATAAAATCTTAGATCACCTATAATCTAATATTTACAAGTTGACTCTACCACTAACGAACCCCCTAGACTCTACATTTGCATTTGACTACGTGATTGATATAAAACCTTCTTTTGACGACCCGCGTGGCTGAGCGGTCACCATACCGGTCTGACACGTAGTGGGTCCCGGGTTCGATCCCCGGCCAGACAGACATCTGAATGATGACTTTAGATTTCTGTTCTGGGTCTGGGTGTTTGTGTATTCGTCTTTGTGTGTCCATGGCACCCACGACACAGGAGAAAATCCTACTGTGGGGTTATGAGTGTAGAAAGCGTTTATGTTTATGTTTACAATAACGTTAGAATAATACTTGTGAAGATATAAAAATAATTGTAACGTCATCATCAAATTTATATCAGTTTTATTTTCAATACATTAGAATTTCCAACACCGCCCTATTGGATGAGTCAACGTTATTGCGGTTTTGTTAATATTACAATATTAATACCTATCAACATCATTAAACATATCAGATATACTTGTATTGACTCATTGGTATTCCCCACTTCGAAGTAATAAACATTTCTAAACCATTTGTGTTACTCAACTAACTGTAAAATAATCTACGAAATCATTCAATGAAACTTATTACATGTTCATGCTAATTGATATATTTTACGTTCATTCCAACACTTTCTCATTTATATTTTAAGCGAATAAATATCATTATGTAGAAGTGAGAGGACCATTTCATTTTTACACTCTAATTATGTATGTTTTTACCCGTTTGCTTTGAGCGGGGACGTGTTTCAGAAGATCTAAGGTTGCATTTAAATTATAATTTCTAACCAATACCCACAAAAACAACAGACAAATAGCAATTGTACAATATTGAGTATTAAATTATTCCAATGTCATTTTCATATAAATTTGAACAATTTGACGGTGTTCATTTAATATCGCCCTGTATTTGATTTGTCATTTTCATAAATAATTAAATTTTGCGCTTTTGTCAAATAAGCACTCACCGCTTTTTCTAGTAGTTACTTTAATTGCCACCAGGGAGCACTTCCGTAGCAGTTTTAAGCATCGTTATTCTTCTATCGTAAAATATTAAGTTCTTTAAATGTATATCGATATAAGAGTTCAATTTTAATATTATATAGAATTAAATTTATTTTAAAATCCGCTTACTCAACCCTAAAACGAGTACAGCATTGGCACGGCGGCCATGAGATAAATCCTGAAGGAGACGGTTTGTAATAAAACACGTACGACGCAGAGCGCTACATTTTATTTCAGTAAGCGATAAGGACGCGAGAAATTCCTTTTACGAGATTCTTATAGAAAGGGTGGGGGTGCAATGTGAATACGGTTTTTGTACAACATCTGGTTTACGTTCGCGGTCGATGCTTCGTGAACCCAGTAAGGGGAAAGAAATAGAACCCTTGTAGGCATAGTCAATTTCAAAATATGTAGTATCCAATTTGATAGTCCTTACGCGTTACCTTAATTTTTTCTCTTTATGTAACGTCGTTCATATTATTTTGAATACAAATCCTTTTTATATTATTCGACATTCCATAAATAAAATTGAAAGTAATATAACAAAACAAATTCCATTTTTATTATTTGGTCAATCAATATTTTGAAAAATTGCTTAGTAATGATTGAAATTAATAGGACTTGCATTTTATACACCACGTTATCATATTTTATAATGTAATGACCAAAATAAAATTCTCTTTTTATTATGATGTCAATTAATATTTTCCGAAAAGCCTTATTACCCATTGAAAGTTATATCCAAACGTTATTTGCTTAATTGATAGCGTAACAGGCTATCATATCATGCAATACTATGAAGCAAATAATGTGTTTGTATTAATGTGTTTGTGTGACCCGCTTGGCGGAGCGAGCACGATACTGATCTGACACGCAGTGGGTCCCGGGTTCGATTCCCTGCCAGACAAACATCTGAATGATGTGTTTAGATTTCTGTTTTGGGTCTGGGTGTTTGTGTATTCGTCTTCGTGTGTCCATGGCACCCACGACATAGAAAATAATCCTACTGTGGGGCTATGAGTGCAGAAAGCGTTTATCTTTATGTTTATATTACTTTGGCTGCTGATAGATATAACCCGACTGCTCAAACCAAAATTTGCAGTCGGGCATTTTGATTTTATAATTATTTATTTAAACGCTTCTTAAGAGATTGTGACAAAATAGTAACATAAAAGTGTTATGCAAATTTTTTAAATGCTCTATTTTAGAGCTTTCATTTAATACCCCATATTGACATGATAATTAAAAAGCTATTCCTCCCTCCCCTCTTTATCCCATTTACAGGCGCCATATTAAGAAAAATATAGCCTATGTTACTCTGCAAACTGAGCCGATTTTAATGATATGTCAAGGGAGTAGCCTTGTAAGTATGATAATCCGTGAAGGCTGTAGCTCCTGCCAAAGGAATGGATATGCATACAAACAAATATACATACGCTCATAAAAAATAAACCTTCTTCTGTCTAAGAAGAGAATAAAAATGAAATTAATTTAATTTGCACATAATAGATACCTTATTACCTACGCTACTATATGTTCAGAGATTTATAAAACCTGTTTAATTACTAAGTGAAGCATTTGTTTGATAACAAATGCTACAAATAACAAAAAAGTCCTTTATATCATTTTTTAAATAGTTATTTTAAAATTTTCCTTATACATAATAAAAATAATTTGTATTTAATGAACTCCGATGCGCATATTTCGATATTATTATATAAAGTTTAAAAATAGTTTTTGAAGAAGAAGGTACCTTTGTTTGAGTAAATTTTAATTAAGAATTGTTGGCGTTGCTGGTACTATTAAAATAAAGAAGACAAAGTAATGGTGTTGCTTCCTTTGCACTCAACGCTAATGAGCTGATATATTTAATGATTAAAAGAAGCTTACGTTAGTTGGTGCAGTCTCAAGAGCTTTTGTAATTAATATGGGAACAAAAAGGTGTCGTATATGTACGTTGTTCCTAGAAAATAATGTTTCAAAGCAAACTTTATGGTAACAATTTAAATAAACCAGTGTGACAATTTAAATGTGCAGATTACGATATATTTATTTCTTCACTATACTTGATTATACTAAGAACGGCTCTTTTCCTAAAAGGAGAAGAATTTAGGCAATCGACTACAATTTGTCAAGTGAGGTTTGCCGTATAATTGGACGAATTGGCAGTCTTCATACTAGAATTAATTCAGGTGCACGAGTTTTTAAACAGCTTTAAGGCTACCGACAAGGTAAAGCGATTGTTAAAACACGGTATACAATAACCAGGGCTTACATGACATCCTCCGATGCATGACACACTTATACAAACTTGGTACTATTGGCCATTTATCCAAGGACAGACCGGGTTCAGTACTAAGGGTTTCTAAAGACAAAAGACATTTGTTTCAAGTATTTTGTTTCGTAGAGTATTAATGTAACACATTATGTTATGTCCTTGTAGTATGAAACTTGGTATCCCTAGTTAGCTCTCACTTGTTTGGCTCATCGTGTTGTACTTCCAGGCCCACGCTTTCGATTTTTCGATGTTTTGCATATTAGGAATTAGTTACCATATGCTTTTACATTGAAAGTAAACATGGTACATACGATTCAGGATAAAAAGAAATTCGCAATAAGTTGATAAATCAATCGATCAGCATGATGGACCTACAGCTTTATGTACCGAACTTCTTTACTATACATGACCTAAACTATTCACAATCTGAGAGTGTGACCTGTTCCCCGTACGGGACAATATTGAGTTAATGGTGTAGATAAACATATACACCTGCCTGAACTGTAGGCATTCGCGAACGCAGAATTGAACGCATGAACACATTGTGTCAAAATCCCTGAACTTGGCGTACCGCTTGCCATTCGACAGTGGCACTGAGCTATTAACGCTTCGCTCATATTATAGTTTTATGCAAATCACGTTCCGCTTCCCATGTTAAAATGATCCAAGAAGACATTAATCATGTAATATTGTTTGTGTTAGTACGAAGCGCGGATTGATGGAGCGGTGTCAACGCTCCAACTCAGTTAATTACGCCTTGCACTGTTTCTGTTTAGATGACCCAAATTTAATATTGCTTTTGGCATCTGCCAAAATATTGTCTTACAGTGAGACTCCACGCAGAAACAATCGACAGTGATGAAATATGGGTATTAATGTGGTGGATTTTTGAGCTAAGAAAGCTTTTTATAGCTAAGTAAGTTTTTTTTTGTTTAATATACTCTTAGTCCACAGTAGGATTTTCTCCTGTATCGTGGATGCCATGGTCACACAAAGACGAATACACAAACACCCAGACCCAGAACGGAAATCTAAAGTCATCATTGCGTGTCAGACCGATATGATGACTGCTCCACCACGTGGGTTGTCATCACTATAGTTGTACAGCAAATTCAGGAAGGTAGAAAGATTTTAAAGAGTTAGTCAATATTCATTTGGATTTTGAGGTTTTAAATAAATAATTTTCTTAATAAATTGACAAAAAATGTAATTGACATAAATCCATTATTACAAGTGTCACTGGATGTAATTTATTGTGTGTATTATGAAACGTAAATCTATCCATCTATCTAATACGTATAAAGTATGACGACCCATGTGGTGGAGCGGTCACCATACCGATCTGACACGCAGTGGGTCCCGGGTTCGATCCTCGGCCAGACAGTCATCTGAATGATGAGTTTAGGTTTCTGTTCCGAGTCTGAGTGTTTGTGTATTCATCTTTGTGTGTCCATGGAACCCACGACACAGGAGAAAATCCTACTGTGGGGCTATGAGTATAGAAAGCGTTTTATCTATTATTCCAGCATACGTAAATGTAAAAAAAATTCAAAGAAGTACGTTGACTCCGGTTGTTTTTTTTTATAAATTCTTTTTGATCACCACAGACGATTAAAGCTTTGAAACTATTGGCTACATAACTATACGATGTTAATGTTTTATAGAAGCAACTTAGTAGCTAGCAGCTTCATTAAATTCTAACGATACGCTAATACAGTTTGGAGATAATTTATTGTACTTACATTAACGCAGGACAATGAAGCTGGTTCAATGCGCTTGACGTTCATTGTACTTGCCATAAATTAGCTTTCGCTTGGTTATTAACTTCTTAACTTTAAAACCAATAAGCAAGTTTAATTTGTTTAAGTACACGAAAGCGTTCCACGATGTATTGTATTATTTTAGCGCTGAGAAATCAAGTTTAGATTTTAATGCGTTTATACTTGGTCTTAATCGAAAATTTTGACGTAACGAGAGTAATTCAAGAATTTAATATTCTACGTGTGTAAATTGTTAATCATGCAAGTTGTAATTAATACATTAAGATGTAAACAAGTACCAAAAAGAATATATACCTTTACATAGGAAGGAATGAATTTGCATGAGAGATATAAACTCATATTTAAATTTTATTGATGAAATTGTAAAATATGATAGAAACGTCCACTGGTAATTGTAAATATTGTTTTATAAGTTATGTTAAATTATTATAAATACAAAAACAGAATAAAACATACAACCTCCACTAAATCAGATTCAGGAACAAATATTTCGTACATAACAATTACCATGACAAGTACAGTGAATTATAATATGCTTATATAAAGTTATATAAAGATAAAAGACAACCCGCGTGGCGGAGCGGTCACCATACCGGTCTGACACGCAGTGGGTCCCGGGTTCGATTCCCGGCCAGACCAG
>DWTU01000238.1:0-19909 GCA_018251515.1 Cecropterus confusis | reverse complement strand
TGGGTAAATACAGAACTCATTTAGTTGTCATATTAAGAATACAGTAGTATATAAAAATAACGATTATTATGAAACAAGGGAGGTCATAATTTAATTAAACATTAATCATCTAATCTAACAAATATTAGTGCAAATATATCAAAGATTTTATCAATGGGGGAACAGCTCGAATATGTATGTATGAATGTAGATGAACTATTACTGTGTGTTGGAAAGTAAAAATATAAAGCTGTCAACACCTGTTGCATAGCATGTACATATTCCCCACTTATCTAGGGAATCATAGCTTACAAAGGTGTAATGGCGTAACGCTCTTTAGCTGAAGTAACGTCAACATTCTGTTTTTCTTTTACATATATTATATTAAGATCGTGATTGTAATGCCCATCTGTTTCTGTCTCTCGTAATTACTCGCAAAACCTTTAAGTGAATGTCCTGTTTATGTGGGTTAAATCTTTGTGATGAACAGATCAACTTTACAATGGAATAAAATTAAAGGGTTATGGGTTCAATTCTGGGGAAAGCAGATACTAAAACGCTAAATTTTGAAATGTTTTTTGTCTCGATGTTTGTGTGGCTATGGCGTCTGTGAAAATGGAACCCTAGTTTTTCTATGAATTAAGCAAAAGATCTTATTATTAATTAAAAGCACGTGTGTTAATTGTATTTAAGAGACTGAACAAATTCATTACTTGAACAAACTTCTGTTGTATCTCCTGCTGTTGAGGCAATTGTTGTATTTCAGATTTTTGAAGTTGTTGTTGCTGCTGTTGCGTTTGCTGCTGCTGCTGACTCTGCTGCTGTTGTTGGTGCTGCTGCTGCTGCTGTTGCTGCTGCTGCTGCTGCTGTTGTTGTTGCTGCTGCTGTTGCTGTTGTTGCTGCTGTTGCTGATATTGTTTCTGCAACTAAAAGCTTCATATTGTTAATAACCAAAAGCTAGGATATTTAGATAGGATTAATTATATCTAATAGAACGCTAAAAATGTAGTCCTATAATGGAAATAAACTTGTTGCATATCGGATATGCATGGACTAACATACAATTGTACTTTACCAAAAACAATAAAGCAGTTTGGATTAAAACAATTTCAAATTCGAGAGATATCCGTTTTTTGTAGTATTAAAACATATGGAACAAAGTGTTACAAAGTGTGTCATTGTAAGGTCGTCATCAAACCATTACTACTGGACGCGAGTCTTTTCCCGAAGTTAGGGGCATAAGATATTGTTGACTGGGCTATCTGAGGGCCTATTAGACTACACCCTTGAAAACTCCACCGACTCAGATGTTTAGACTTTATTTCAATATTTTGCTTCACCGTCATAGCTATAATTTATTTGTAATAAAACCATAATTAAGAAAAACAATACAGTCGACAGTCGAATCGAGAACTTCCTCCTTTTTTGAAGTCGGTTAAAAGACAGAGGTGCACGCCTAGAATTGGAGCCCATTAAGGAGTTAGGTTTCAAGCACTAGGGTATTACCGCTTTTGAACGGGTCAATGTATGCAATGGACCAATTAATCTTGCAAATAATGTTAATTGGGATTCATTGTCTCGCAATACTGAAAATGATGTAAGATTAAGTAGAAGAAAATAACTTTTATTGGTTCGTTTAAAATGCAGTATTGCTTATATTATCTTATTCATAGTGATTATGCCAGAATCAAACATATTTTTAATAAGAACTATATAAACATTGGTATCCTATCCTATTTCTAGCAAACTTTCTCATAGTCCCACAGTAGGTTTCTCCGGTGTCGTAAGTGCCATGGACACACAAAGACGAATACACTAACACGGAGACCCAGAACAGAAATCTGAATTCATTATCAGATGTCTGTCTGGCCGGGGATCGAACCCGGAACCCACTGCGTATCAGACGGGTCGTCAAATGCAGAGTAATATATTATTGATCGAATAATGTCTCAAGTCATAAGGGTGCAGTTACATTCTAATGTACACTACAACCCAAGACATTTTTAGTGCATATGCATATAACATTTTGATATCCAGTCCTATTTCTAGCAATATGCAGACAAATAAATTATTAATCTCATATGTATCTGCAACTTTATGTCTTGCGTGTTGCAACATTACCACATATGCCACGTCCCTTTATTATTTGCAGTTGTTATGATTTCATTATTGTATACTTCATAATGATACTGAACAATGTAATGATGGTTATGGTATGACACATCATACATCACTATGGGCGTAACTTGCAGCAAGAATTTACAGCTAGCCCTTTTATTATGTTAAGGTTACTTAAGTTAGTGTTTTTCATGAGGCCATGAGATTTATACAGCCTTTCTCTTTTTATAAAAACAGCCTTGACAAACAATTATCAGTGAAAGAAAAAAATATCCAAAAATTACAGATATTTCTTGTTAGTGCCTTTTTTAATTGTATAGTAAGAGTGTGGCATTCCAACTTAGTCTTAAGGAGTAGCAATGTATCATTGGCCACTTTCAGGTAGCATTGTAGCTCTATCTGAGGTAGATGTCCAACGGCAGTAATTGTTACTTAATTAGATGAAATCCATATTCATTTGCTATTTATACATCATAAGAGTAAATATCGACGCAGAAAAGCGCACTTGTTGCATCACGAAAATATGCGAATTTAAATTGTATACATAAAATCAATTACACTAATCTTAGAATATATAGGTTTCTTGATTTAATAGTTTCTAGTTCAAAATTAAGTATTTTACACCATAAGATACTAAACCAAAACTATCTTATTTAAAAGGTTATTTATATAGTTTTTGGCTCTAAAGTTACATTTTGCGTGATATGACAAGTTCGCTTTTTATGTTGTCATCGCAGCACATACCAATTCCTGCTGATCTTGTTGATTTTTTATATGCTGCTGTAACGCGTGGTGCTGCCGCTGCAACGCCTGCTGCTGCAACTGCTGGAGCTGTTGTTGCTGAAGCTGTTGTTGCAGCTGTTGCTGCTGCAGCTGCTGGTACTGCTGCTGTTGTTGCTGTTGGATTATCTGCTGTTGTATCTGTTGGGTTGAGCAATATGTTAATTAAATTACTGAGATACATCAATATAAGTAAAATGAGAATAATAAGTGATTCATTTGTTAGTTCGGCTATTATAGAGTTTGTGTTACAGGTGATTAGTTTAAAGGTTTATAGTTTGATACGGATCATATAATTGTTTTAATCATTAATCAATCTCACTAATCTGCTTCTTTGGTGAATGGGTAGTTACTGATGACAGCCAGGACAAACCCTAATCGGTTTAAAAGTTTAATAGCAGAAAACATTCATATTTTATTGGCCTTAAACAATATTAATCAACTAGTTTCCTGTTTTGGCATTAAGTTAGTACTACATAACATTTTCAAATGTGGTGAATCCATTTAGTACCTTGTAAATTAGTTGGAAAAGACTTCTTTAATTAGAAATTAAACTGAACATTTAGAAACTGCTATTCAAACTGAGTGTGGTTCATCTGTACTTAGGACTATTCTTGTATTATATATCAACAAAATAGCTAGTCTAGTCTAGCTGTTGTTAATTAGCACATTTTCATATTGACACAAGAGTATTTTCCACCCCTGTCCTACTAAATATGGATTAAAGTTATGTAGGAAAGATGAAAGTAATTAATGATGGTAATCAATTTACCTGTAGTTTGTCATCTTCCTCCTTCTGACTCCTATATCTGAACTCTTCAGACTGACTTTCTGTCTCAGATTTGGTTGGTTTTAAATCAGGTCTTCGGAAGCTGTTATTTTGTTTATCTAATGCTAATAGAGTATTTGCAGCCTCGTACTTGTCCTCAAATGTGATTCCAGCCTTCTCTGCAAGGGTTTCTAAGCACTGCAAGGGTCGCTTTGCAAGTTTCGGTGGACCCTTGGATTTGTCAATCTGTCCCCCACTGGGTGACTGTTTTTGGACAGTCCGGGTTATAGTTATACTATTCTTATTAGCCTCATCTTTCTTGTCATTTTTTGGCTCTAGAGTGAAATAATTTTTTGGATAAGCTTCCTTCTCCTTGTCTCCGTTGAGATTCCCGTTCTCAATTAGTGTGATAGTGGTTGAGTTGGCGACTTTTAATGTTTTGTCCTTGGAGTCTTCTTTTTGGACGGGTGAGCCGGCGCCGTGTGGAGGGGACAGGAGCTGTGAGGGGACATGCTGGCTCACTGATACATTGGCATTCTGGACTTCGGAACCTAGCAACTGTTTGTCTCCGGGCTTCGCTAGTTGTTGCTGGAAGCTGGGACTCTGCGGCGAATCTTTCTCTTGCTCCTTCTTCTTTTGTATACTATCTAATATTTCAGATCTGCAAAAGAACACCACTTGACGTGAATAACACGAAAAATACATATACTACAAATAATATACAATGCAGGCATTTATCACACACATTTTACCTATAATAATCTTCCATTATTTAACTAGAATAACCTACGATAAGTAGTAAAGTATTTATTCTACAGTTTATTTACGATCAACCACAATATTGCTATTACCCTGCTACGGAAATATATACTAAAATACTTAGCTATGAATTACTGTTATCTAAGTGAAAGCTGAAATGTTCATCTTTAACAATAATAACAGTGAATATCAACATCATCAAGCTGAGCCGGAAACAGTGATCGCTGACCACTGACGCAATTTGCTATTGTATGTCAATGTCAAAGTCAACTCAAACTTTAAGTACTACACACACTAGTGTTCCCAACATGTAGTCGAGCAATTATCGTACGAGCGCCGTAAAATTATCGTAAATTAATTACGTTACTGTACGATAATTTAAACCAAATGATCCAAAATACTCATTTGAATGAAAGTTATCGTACAGTAACGTACTACGTCGATATATGCAATTTGACGACCAAAAAAAACGGCATCAGATTTTTTTTGCTCCTCAAACTGTATGTAACGAAGTAGTACGTTGTTGTACAATAATTTTGGTCCAAATGACCTAAAATACGATAAATTTACGGCTGTCGTACGATAATTGCCTGGCTACAGGTTGGAAACTCTGACACACACTATTAATTCAGTCCTTAGTCTGAAGTGTGTCTAAATAGTTTGCAATCAACTTTAATGGAGATACACAAATCTTTCGAAATCAATTGACATAACATTCCTGATTATGTAGAAAGCGTATACATATGAAGCGAATAATTATTTGTGTGAACCGTTGTGAACCTGTTCAAAATCTAAGTGTAATTTCTCTAAGCAAGTACATGGTGGTGTGAAATATGGCTTGCAATTGCAATAATAAAAAAATCATTCATCCATAATCTTTTTGTAAGCAAAGACTATGATTATATATAAAGGCGATAAATGGCGTCAATTAACTTAATATGTTAAGTAAGTATTCTTAATATTTTTTAATTATGTATTAAACTCAAATATTAATTTCTGGTCAAATACAATGGTTATAAATTATTAACAAGTTATGCGTCATTTTTTAATTGCTCGCAATTTTATAAAAGCAATAAGTCAGCTATTATTGCCCATGTAATAAACAAGATGATAAAAAATATATATAAACAAAGTAATACAAGGAAAAAAGACAAACCCACAGAGTTTAATGCCCAAACTTTTCAGTTGAGGTCGAGTTACGATCCGGTGGTAGTGTAAGAAAAAATATAGTAATCGACAATTTGTAAGTGCCACCGAAGGCCTATGCAAAATAATGATATTTCATTTTATTTCAATTAAATTAATGATTGGTTTGTTATAAAATATAACATTATACTACATTTTCATTTTATTGTTTCTGGGGTGTAGATATTATTTTTATGTTTATAGGGCAACCTAATAAAATCGTGACTTGTATCTGTCAAGATAACAAAGACAGTTGAATTTTTCGTTTTGATGCTTGTTAAGCATGTGATCCTTTAAATAAAGGAATGTGTGATTTTTCTAATACAATAATTTAGTGCACCCACGAGTAGGATTAAAACGTAATGTATGTAATATTCTATTAATGAACTTCCAGTTTTGTTATATGCCTACTGTAGTTATAATTGTATTCATATTGATATTTTAACATGTAAATTATATTTTTAATCAGATATCATTTATATTATCATGCATAACGAAACACCTCAGTTAATTAAATTAAAAAAATGTATTAATCAACTCCCATAAAACACTACAATTACATACAATGAGTTCATGCCACACATCTCTTTGACTAACTTATACTTACCACTATGTATAAGGCCTATTTGGGACAGACACCTAAATAAAAAAGGTCCGTCTGGCATTATTTCACAAGGGGAAGCAAAAAATAATGAAAATGTGCGAGCGAGAGGGCTTTATGCGGACGCGTGTGGCGTAAGAAAGAGATTTGTTAAGCGCACTAGGGGAGATGGAGAGCAAACCGGTTCTGCATGTGTGCAGACAGACGGTGCCCTCCCTCCCCTCACTTGCCGACCCTCGGGTGTTAGGGCCTCACATTGTGGACTTTTCCCTGAAGCATTGCAATAATAATACTAACCCCCTCAAAACATACACAATAAAGCCCCGCCGTGAGTGTTTTACACGATGAATGTAAGGAAGCAGGTGCTGAACAGCACAAGAGCATGCAGTAGTAACACTTTGCAAATCTTATTAATGCATCCTTTCTCCAAAACATGTTATGTCAGTCGAGTATAACTTGGCTTCACCAGTGTCGAGTCGACAAGCACGGTCTATTGTGATGTCGACCGAATACCTCTGCCCACTATGTATAGCCACACGCGACGCACTCAACCACACCAATTCGCAACCGTAAAGTAAAAAATAACATAAAATACCTTTTGGTGTAAAAACCATAAGAACAACGTTCCATCGTTTCAAAATAAAAGGTTAACTGAAACGTAAGCGCCGACCCATGCGGCAATGATTAAAAGAAAAAACAAACAAAAAGGTAAGGATCGAGACATTCGCACGGGTGAAAGTAAACACAACACTTATTATCGACGAAAACGACATACAAACACACTTTATCGACTGTCCGGTGCCCGTCTCATTGTAACAATAACCTTCTTTTCGAGAGGCGAAACACGACTGTAGCTGTACGGTGTGCGCTCGCTACCGTCGACGTACCGCACCCATTCCCCTCGCCCCTCATAATATAACGCTCTCTATCAGCCGTCGCCAATGGTACGCCCGCAACGATTCGAGGCCCGCTATTGGTTAGTTCATTTTACGACCGTTCCACAAACAAAACCGGTTGCCAAGAACGGCGCGAAAGGGCGCGAGGGACGAAATTAGCGTTTCTGCTTTATTATTACTATACTATTCATTCTGTCTCACTCCCGCACAGTTTAAATTGAAATAGCACACCTAAAATATCGGTCTGTCGTGTTGCTCCGTTCCGTGACTTTTCTTTCTATTTGGCCCCGACTAATCTTGTGGTATTATAATGCTGACATATTTTTAAACACGAAGTAATTAAGCAACTTTTATAATAAATTAGTGTTATAATTTATGTTTTCGTTCACAATGTACAAATGTTTATAATCATTAAGATACATTATGACTATGTCCTTTTGATAATATCGAACAGACATGTAAAGGTATTTCGATACGCTACAAAAATAATAATGTTCAATTCAACCGGTTTCACAAATTAATTATGTAACAGCAACTCTGCCCCCAGCATATATTAAAAAACATCAGTAGGTTGAAGACTGCTTCCTTGCGAAAAATACCTATAGGTACATTTTAAACACATACAATAAACTTTTTAAATAAAATGTATGAACGGCGTATTTTGTGTCGGAGAACAGTTAGAGAGCTTCAATTTGTAACCCCAATGGCTTCGTTATCCCACCCTAATAATCCGTAGACACCACAAGCATTGGGGTGGCAGCTACCCTTTTTCTAACAGAACTGCAAATGTACCTATACATATCTAGATGGGTACCCGACATATTTAATATTTTTAAATAAATTGAGGGATATCAGCATATACTATGTAGGTATTTCAATTTATTTAAAAAAATAATAAAGTATCAAAACATTTAATCCAAAATAGAAAACTTAAGATATTTATTATTGTGAACAGGATTTGTATTTTAAAGATTAAGTAGGTAGGTAGGTAAAGTATGTAGTAGCTACCGAATATATATACCGATTTATAAATATACTAGTATTTATGTCACTAGTAAATGTATTATTTAATTAGTAGATTTCGATAAGCCTTTTCTGCAAAAGAGCAAAAGTTTTAAGAATACATAATTTCTCATAATTGAATATTATGTGTACCTACTATAACTAAGCACTGTAAGCAACAATAGTAACATTGATGGGATTTGCCTAAAAAATAATGTATTAAAACTGAAGGAAAATAATAAAATTATTGGATACCTACTATCACTTTTTTGAGCTTCAAACAATAACATTGCAGGGAACGTTAATGAAGCATGTGCCATTTGCGTCATCGCATTTTGAGCCAATAGTTAAAAAAAGTGGAATTACAATCCAATCCAATGGTCCAAATCCAACGTTTTGCCTAGATCATAGTCCATTATTTAGTAACTGAGATTTAAATGATAAATCCTTATTGTCGTAAGTGAATAACTTCTAAAAAGGTTCGGAATAAGATTATGATAATCTAAGGATCAGATCAGTGACCTGAGTTTAGATACCTGTTTAACAACTATTGTTGCCAACTATTTTTAACTACAGCATGTCTCCGTTAAACCCGAAGTATAAAAAATAAATATACTTAAACCCAATTAATTTAGTTTTTTAAATTTCCTCCAAATCTCCACGTCGATCCTAAACTTATTGTATCTATCTAAATTACAAAGCAGGTAGATACATGGGTTTTATTATTTCACTGTTTAAAGCCCTTTTTAATTACGAGAACAAAAGAGAGGGAAATAAAAAGAGAGAGGGAGACAGAATTAGGTCCTTCCTTTTGGTGTTTCGTTTCTTACCCCCGAGTCAGGTATACGGCTGTGCGACGACATTCGCGATAAGGCACCGTTGCATATTGTGTCTACGCGAAAAATATCGTTCGTGTAAGTATACATGACAAAAGTCAATCATTGACTTGAGACAATGAGGAGTGAGAAAGAACCCGAGTTGTGGAATGCACAAAGTCACAATCGTAAAAATATTTAATTAGACACCAGTTATAACGAGAGTAATAATAGGTACCTTTCTGTGTGTTATATCTTCCGAATATTAAAAAGAATGCTTTGAACGCTAATTAAAATTATGAATTTGAACCAGCCCAGTGAAAATACGTAGGTATAACATACACAAACATTTATAAACTGTACCGTTATGCTGAATATCCTTATACTTTTAGTTTTAAATTCGCCCCAGAACAGCAGTAATGTGTAAGATTTATTTTTACTTCAGTAGGTACATCAGTAATGTCTTGAATAACTTATTATATACCTACTCATACATTAAAGTACCATAGAGATTTGAGTAAAACCTACCAAATAGAGTTTATCCGTATTTTGACTTTGCAGTTACAGTGACAAGATCAATATATTAAACTACAATGTAATGAGTTAATCAAAAAAGTGATTTTTCAAGTTTTGTTTTATAAAATGATCACAAATACTTTCAAAATCGAATATGTTAAAATAATGTATGCGAAATAAATAATGTACTTAATGAAGCTAACAGTTAAAATTTTAAGCCTACTATAACTTTCATACTTACACGTAACGTATATAGGTACATTTTTATTTTTTTCGTAGTAACTGTACTGTTACCGACACCTGCTGAATAATTTGATCATTTAATAATTTTGATTTATGTAAGAATTATTAAAACCCCATCTTTAAGTATGTTAATTATAATTTAGATCGTACACGCCATATATATTATTTTTTATCACCTTAACCAATAGCCACAAGTGGTTTAAATTTAACAACAACAGTTAACGTAACGCCATCTGTTAACGGCTTGTGAAAAATCTTGTAAGACGCCATCTGCAGTTGAGCGAACGAACTCTTTGGTTAATCGATTTACTAAACTTACGAACCAAGACAAATTCGATAGCGTAGCTATTGGACGAGTATTAATATGCACAGACAAATTCTATTCTAAGGAAAAACAAAAAATGTATTTTTTTTATTTCTACCTTATATTGAAAATGTATAGTTACACCAATATTTTGGGGGTGGTCAGGCAAAGGGATGCCAGACTTAAATTTTTATATTGTATTTATTGATCAAAATTTCTATGAATAGTGAAACGTTGTACTTTTGTCTTATACATCAAATTTACAAAAAAATAGGAAAGACAAATTGGACAAGTTACAGATCGCCGGACCGTTCGCTCATTATTTGTCTCATATCCAAAATGTAAGGATGTCCATTTTTGTACTTATTCTGGTTCCCCGTCTTTTATGATGTTCCCCACTTTGACTTTTCCCCAGCTTGACCTTATAAACCAATTTTTTGTGGCGGCCATCTTGGATTTGAATTTTTTTACATTATGTATTGTATTCTTCAAGTTAAGCCCCTTCATTTGATACCCATATTTGGTGGGTTGTACGAAAATATGTATTTTTCAATTTTTCTTTATGGCGGCCATCTTGGATTTGAATTATTTTCATTGAGTATTTATTCATCAAGTTAAGCCCCTTCTTTTGATACTCTTATTGGGTAGGTTGAACAAAAATATCTTCCATTTTTTTGGATGGCAGCCATTTCAGATTTGAATTTTTTCGTAGTGTTTATTCTACAAATTAAGCCCCTTCATTTGATATCTGTATAGGGTGGGAAGCACAAAAATGTGTAATCCGCCATTTTAAACATGTTGCGACGGCCATTTTAGATTTGCAAAAATATTGCTTATAATTTCATTGTCATGTCAACTAAAAGTGTATTCTAAATTTCAGGTTAATCGACCAGTAAAAAGTGGGTTAAATTCAGCTTGCAAAATTTCTTCTACATATTTACATACTTACTAATAAATATTGCAAGTTAAATAAAAGTAAAAGTAAATAGTAAGTTCAAAATAAGAAAGTTATACAAAACAGATCTCAAAATAGATTTGTGTATGTGTGTACAAAATAGCTTAAATTTACTATTATCTAATGTTATTATCACTGTTATTCCTTTGTTCTTTGATTGTTACCCAAATTTTTACATTTTAGTATAATTTGTTTCGTTGGTAGTGTTAACTCACTTTGCCCTAACGAGTCTTTTAAGAAACTGATAATTGCTAATAAGATAACTACATCGTAACGTTATTTTCTTATTAAGTTTGATTACCCTCCTATCAAATAAAATGAAAATCGTTATGAAATCAAGTAGAAATATTTTTTTTGGTTTCAACGTTAGCTTACCCGCTTTAGGCCACCTCCCCCTATTTGCTTATACCTTTCTAGTCCATACACAATTTAATAGATTGCTAGCACGGATACCAAAAACGGTTAATCAAGAAATCTAACACCAATTTGTTTAATGGCAGGTGGGTCCAATTACTCATTGCAACAATGCAGCATGAATAAAGCAGGCTCCCCCACTGCTGCCCATGTCCAGAGAGCAGAGGCGGTATCGATCGGTAGAAATGGGGAGGCCTACAGTTTTAGATTATTGCTCGGACAGTCGTATTTGAAGGGTGGGTCCATTATCCCATTACGCGTTTTGACGTCCCCTTTGCATTTCTCGAATTGGTTGTACCTAAGTATAAGTAGGTAGGTAAAATTAGTTCTATTTATAGGTCATGTATCACCATTGACTTGCTGTAGGTATCTTGTACTGGAATACGACAGTGACTGACCTGGGTCACAGTATATTCTGGTAGCGACTAAACAAATTAACTCTATAATAGATAAAAGGTCATATCCCTAAACTAACTATATTACCAATGTTCCTGTTACTAAAAATAACCGGTCAAGTGCGAGTCGAAATCGCGCACGAAGGATTCCGTACCAACCCTACTTCCCTACTAATATTATTAATGTGAATGTAAGTTTGTTTGTTACACTTTCACGCCAAAATTACTCAACCGATTATCATGAAATGTCTACGCATATTCTTAGAGGTATAAGAAGAAACATCGGTTATAATTAGTTATATAACAAACATACGTTATAATTAAAAAAAAAATAGCAAACATGATTGTTTGTCAAAAATTTTGAAAACTCGAGCAAAGCCGCGATTAAAAGCTAGTTATCTATAAATACGGCAAAAAAATTACGTTTGTTATATGGGAGACTCCCTTAAATATTTATTTTATTCTGAATTTAGTATTTCTACTTTTTCTCTTACTATAGCTGCAACAGAAATACATCTGTGACAGCTATCACGGTTCATGAGATACAGCTTGGTGACAGACAGATAGACAGGGGAATTTTAATAATAGGTTTACCTTTGGATACGGAACCCTAAAAAACGGTCTGTAGATAAGTTTTTTGTAAGGGGAGCACCGGTGCATTCGTATTGAGATCCTGGAGCTTCCTTAAAGTGCATAGCAGGCCAATGGCGACCCATGAGGTTATATTGAGTAGGTTTCACATATAATCCGATCTTAACCCCAGAAGGTCGGGTATCTTTAGAACATTACCCATACTTAAAAAAAGGTTCTTGAATCAAATAACAAATTCGAAGAGTGCCTATTAATTTTCTGTTTTAAAATCGTAACAGATTCGATTTGAAACCTTAATGAAATCAGGGAGATTGGGGGCGGTGTACGAAATTCAAGCGCAGAGGGGAGGGGGAGAGCAATGGCCTACACAATGATGCGGGGAGGCGGGAGATCCAAACAAACGTGATGTCATCATGATTTTATTAATTGATCTCTTCATATGTTCATTCTTTATCACTTCATTGTGAAAATAGTCTCGTTGTTCATAAATTAGTGGAATACGAGGTTGCTTTTTTAACAGGTAGTTAAGTCAGAAGTGGCAACCCTTCTGACTTACCTACCTGGTAGAAAAGCAACCCCCTGTAATCAGATAACCGGAACTTTGGAAATAAACATATTTTCATGACGTGGTGTAATTGTAATGTATACTACTTAATACCTCACCAATTTTGAAAAGTATGTGACCAATTTTCCATGGTACGGTGTACAATTTAAAAAATATGAAAAGTTAATTGCTGAAATACGCAAGTGCCAGAAGTATGGAGACTTGATCAAAGATTACATACTTCTGGCATTTGGCTTTGAAACCATGGGTCAGTGGGGTTTAAATGCTAAATTATTCTTCAAGCATCTGTCCAAACGTTTGATAGAGTCAGCGAAATCAGCTGGCACATACTTCGGCCAACGAATTAGCTTGGCTAATCATCTCATCTTAAGGACAGTAATATGATGCTCCTTTTTATATTTAAAATTTATTTATTTGGTTACGTAAAGAAGTTGAAAAGTTTAATTTTTTTAATGTTCATCTCACAGTTATTTTAATTATTGCATACTTTGTAAAATTTCTACTTGTAAAGTTAATTTAGTCAACATTTTCAATAAAATGTATAAACTTTAACTTAATTTATTTAAAATCCCAGCTCCAACACTATCTCAACTAACCTACTTAAAGAGCTGAAGGAAATATAGATTCAAGCTGATTGGAACCCCTTGAGTTCCACTTACCCTTTGGTCAATTGTATAACATTGACTAAAGTACAGGCCTACATACAATAAGTATGTAGTGCACCTAATAATAAGTATATGAAGGTACTTCAGACAATTGATAAATCAGTGCACGTGCAGACAATTTGCTTTGCAACGTCAACGACCCAATCTCTGTATGGTTCGAAGCCTAAAGTTTACTGAAAGACAACCTCGCTACAGGGTTTTTGATGTGGAGTGGTGAATGTTCTGTGGAAATATTAGATCCACGCAATTCTTCCTCTATAACAGCGGTCGGAGACCTTTTTGGCAATACGGGCAACATATCAGGTACCTACATCAAATAATGGCAAGCCGCATTTGCGCCTTTTCTAGTATCTGAGATTTTTCGGTGAAACCAAAATAGAATCGTGTGCAAGAAAAACGACGTTAAGAGGGACGAATTGTTAATAATAGGCTCTATGAAGAGCGAGCCGTAAGGAGAAGGCCGCGGGCCATAGGCCGGTGTGCGGAATTGCCGACTACTGCTCTGTACCTAATACGAAAATGTACCTTACGTTCGTCGAAGTGTAAAATTGCATCCACATAAACTAAACTCTTAACGGTCCTCTACGGTTCGTTAAGATAGTATTATTTCTGCGTGTACCTCTGTATCTGCGTATCTACTCGTATTTATTAACCTAAAAATGGATAAGAGATTTTTATATGGTGCTTTAACAAACAACAAAAAGGTACACGCGGATAGTTAGGTATGTTACACATTAAGAATTATTTTTTTATGAGTAGTTGCCAACTTTTCAACAAAGAATAGTAATAGGCACGGAAAACCTTTTAAACACTTACGTACCAACGTTTTTTTAGTATACGAATACCCGGTACTAGCAGAGGAAATGTTTATATTAATTTACAATCGGTTCATAGAATAAATATTTGTAAAGCTTACACACGGTTAACGTTATACACGGTTAGATATTTGCGTACATTTTTTGAACTTTAATATCAGAAAACTTAATAAAGCGCTTAGTAATATGGTAGGTGCAAACAAATGGTCGTAAAATTTTTAGGTATGCCACATTGTTCCCGTGTTACGTCGGCCAATATTGCCGCGCAGTAATACCTTAGGATATTACCTAAGACCTTAGGATTATGGAGCAGTGATAGCCGAATAGTTGAAACTCGGAAATCCGAGGCACGCACCACTGATTTTTCTAAAAGAATGTGCGTATTAGAAGTTAATTATCACAGCTTTACGGTGAAGGATAACATCGTGAGGAAATCTACTCACGATCTTAAAAGTCCTCAAAGGTGTGTGAAGTCTACCAACTCGCACTCGGCCAGCGCGGTGGACTATGGCCT
This sequence comes from Cecropterus confusis, assembly GCA_018251515.1. Classification (NCBI taxonomy): domain Eukaryota; kingdom Metazoa; phylum Arthropoda; class Insecta; order Lepidoptera; family Hesperiidae; genus Cecropterus; species Cecropterus confusis. The sequence goes on along the minus strand of DWTU01000238.1, from coordinate 5,028 downwards.
GGAACTCTCTCAATCTGAGAGAAGACCCGTGCCCATTAGGAGGACAATAATTGGTTGACGGTAATACCTCAGGATAGCATCCGGAAACTAGGAATAAAGGTCTATCTGTAACCGTAAACGAATCTGCTATAGAATTATCGTTTAATTTAGGACAGCAGCGGAACTTAAATCTTACTAATATTATAAATGCGAAATTTTGTGAGGATGTATGTGTGTTTGTTACTCACATATATCACACAATTTTAGCACACAGATAGTTTATGAGTTAGATTAACACATACGTCACACATTACCGTGGTACAAGAGACCGAAACTGGCGGAATTGCGGGAATATTCAGTTAGATACATTTTTAGTAAATACCCCTGAAAAATTGTTAGATACCTTTACTAGTAACTGATATTACTGATTGCAACACCAGATGATAATCAATATTTAAATTGTTTCTACAAACTTTTTTTTTATCAAAACTCTTCGAACCTAACGGATATTTGAAATAATTCGTTAAACAAACAAACGCTTTCTACACTCATAGCCCCACAGTAGGATTTTTCCCTGTGGGTGCTATGGACACACAAACACCCACACACAGAACAGAAATCTAAACTCATCAGTCAGATATCTGTCTGGCCGGGGATCGAACCCGGGACCCACTGAGTGTCAGACCGGTATGGTGACCGCTCCACCACGGGTAGTCGTTCATTATTCGTAACTGTATCTGAAACTGGTATAATAGTATTCCTACTCGTATCCGTATCCAGATCCGATATTAATATCAATAACATCTCTGGTTTTATATACACTGAAATATCGCATTGTTCTGAAACATTTTTTAATATTTACTTTCGTCTCTCGAGATGGATAAGACTCGTGAATAGTAGGTATTATTCAACAAGTCTTATTCGTTGGTTGTGATATACTTTTGTTATAAGTGAGAATCCTCATTACCATTCAGGATACAAAAACATAAATGTGAAAAATGGCCAAGTCCTTTACTGTCGACTTGGCCTACTAAAGAATTGAGATCTCAATATTAGCTTCAATATTAGTATTGCTAGGCAAAAATATTTCCGTCAAACGAATGAATAAATAAATTCTAAATTCTTAACCCTGACGGTGCAGAGTTACTGCAAGCCTAAACCATTAGCACATACAAGCTGTTAGTTATTTTTATTTTGAGGAGATAGTAATTCATAGAATTATTTCATATCTTTCAGGTTGGTATTCGACGAAAGGGGAAGGAGACGAAGTTTATGTTTAAGTTTAGGTACCTATTGGTTAGGTAGGTGGTAGAACCAGTGTAGTTTGACCAAAGAGGTATCACCGCCAATAGCGTGAAGCAATTCCTGTATTTCTCTGGAACAGTGTGGTTACCGGCTCACTTATATATGAGGCGATCACCTTTGTCCTCTGGAGTGGCAACGCAGCTGTGATCGACTTTAGATAGAACCCCATTCTTTAGGTAGTTGCTTACAGTCCATGGTTGGCAGTAACCACTTACCATCAGGTGGACTGCATGCTTTAATAGTTTATGTCCGTGTAACAGTTTTGGTAGATGCTCGTTCAAGTTTATGGTTACGTTTATTGGCTTAAATTTAGACATAAGTTTACGCTGAAATTTTATTTAACTTCCGAATCACATGCTTGAGTGCCATGATTACCAATTAAAAAATGGCCTTAAAATTATCAATCTTGAAAAACGTATATTACCCCAAGAAACGTAACTTGCTAAATGTTAAACAATTTATCTAGTTGTTTTTAGTTTGTAAAATGAATTTCCATAAGCAGTGGCTCAGTGAGACCTCAACCTTAAATCATGGTCACAATGTCGTCGACGTGTTACTTTTCATTATTATTCCGCACCAAACAGGAGATTTTTTCTGTTCTTCCTTCATCCATTATTCTTCTGTCTCTGTCTCCCCAATTGATATCATATTTCTATCCTGCTCCCTCCAGCGTGGGTGTGAGCCCATCGGCCAATGAACCCGATAACACAGCTGTTTTCGTCAAAGAATATATTATTGTATGAACCAAGCTATAATTACTTATAAAATAATACTTATGATCTAATTGGTCCAGTTACAAATCATAACATATCACGGAACATTAAATAAGTAACTTTTGTGACAGTCAGTGTGATGCAGGAAAGTAGGTATATATTTAATAATATGTAAAAAAATATATAACATATACCTTTGACAAGTCTTTACTTTACTAGCGAAAAAAATATAGGTTTGTAGAAGCATGGTTCGATTTTGGCATCAACACTTCTACACTTATTTCTTTTAATTTTTATACAAGTTAAAGTTAAACTTAAGTTTTTTACACGTTATAGTGAAAATACAAATTTAAAAGAAATACAGTACAAAGGACTACTTATCTTAAACTTAAATTTCTTCCAGCAGCACTGGGATCGGAGTGTGCAAATCAGTGAACAATTTATTATAAATATATATACTTTATACACATATATATACAAATACATATGTGATAAATAATGATTTTTGACTCTTCTTTTAAACACAGAAATCGTTTCAGACAGACAAATTGTATGCGGCAGTGAATTTTTAAAGTCCAACTGTGTGAAACGAGAAAGAGTGGAAATAGAGAGAGGTTTTGTGGGAAGGGTAATTTAAAAGAGATTTAAGGTGAGACCAAGGGTGCCAGGGAAGGAATCGCATGTGAAAAACGGTCGGAATTTTGAAGATATTGAAGAGAAGTCAGAGGATACGAGTATTCCTGCGAAAACGGATTGAGAACCATTTATATATATATGCACTTGATATAATTATATCATGTACGCAGAACTCTAGAGTTATTAAAAAAAAATCCGTTAAGCTATTGGGGCTACGTGCACATAGAATGTGTCTATATTTGAACACGGTTGAAAAACATTACCCTACGCACATTGGCGCAGTCATGTAAAAAAAAATCATAAAATAATAATGTTGGATGTTTACAATTTGATAACGGGAACATATAGGAGTACCTTCATATATGTAAATCACTATTCAATTATTCCATTTTTAAACGAAATAATTATTTGCAAATAATTAATTAACAGAAACAAGTCTCGTTACAATAAAGCGAGTCGTTACTTCAATAGTTACTACGACTAGGTAGGTACTTAAGGTTCTACAAAGCTGTGTGAATGAAAGCGCTCGGTCTCAGTTGCATCGAATTGTAATCAATCAGGAACGAACGACACGTTCCCGCGCGTACCCGCACGTCTCATATGATTGATACGTAAAAGTGCACTGTTCTGGCCAAAACTGCAAAATAAACAGTGGAAAATACATTAATTTATCATTAATTGCTACCAATGTATATGTCTATACAAGTAGCCAATGTATTTTAAAGTAAACTGTGTAAACTGTGCTGAGTATATATAGGCAAAAAATATAAACTAATTGAAAACTACGGCAAAAATAAAATAAAAAAACTGGCCATTTGCGAGGCCGACTCACGCACCATGGGTTTCGTACGATTATCTTTAGAAACAGCAAAATCATGTTTGTTTTATGGAAGCCCCCGTTAAATGTTTCATTCTACAGAAATACATCATCTATGAAAATTTCAACTGTCTAGCTATCACGAAAACTACCCCTAAAAAGAGTAAAAAATAGTATTATTTATTTATCTCGTAATACAGATGATTTAAATGGGAGTGTAAGTAAAACAGTGTACCATATAAATATGGACACCATAAAAAAGTCTTACAGCAAATTCGAGACGAAAGTACATAATATATAAATATCATCGACTTAATTGAATCATTACCCAGCACGAGCTTATTTTCTTGTTGCCATTCAAGTCCAATTAGGTCGAAATTCACCAAAACATGAATTTTCTCAAACGTATTATCTTATTTTATCTTACTTATATTATAGAAGCGAAAGTTTGTGAGGATGGATCACGTCAGGACGTTTGAATAGATTTGGACAAAATTTGGCACAGAGTTAGATTATAGTGTGGAATAATATAAAAATTAATTTGTCCCGAAAAAATGCGGGGTCCCGTGGGATAGCAGAACAATTGTATTCTTTAAAAGGCGTAAACTAGAGTTTAGCGCTTTTGATGTAGGTCATGCAAGTACTACGTAAGTACAAAAGGTATCTTAGAGGGCTGTTGCTTCGTTTATTTTTTGTTCACATGAGGCCAGAAAGTGTTTTTAGGTATTACATTACAACTAAAAGAGACAACGTAACATCGTTACACCTCTTATCGTATACGCATATTAGTGGTATAATGTATACGGAATAAAAAAAATTAAATAAATGAGAGTTTAAGCACCATTGATTTCAATAATTACTACCAATCTATAAAGTATTGTTCCGATAAGGCGAATGCTAGTGCTGTGCTATGCTAACGACAGGACATAGGAAGTACCGACTACTTCCTATGTCCTGTCGTTTCTGTTATACTTAATTTACACCGTCAAACTCCACATATTATGTTCAGTTGTGTTAAGATCTGCAATAGCGTAGGTGGCTATGAAATGAAACTAATAATTGGCTGCTGGCGAAAACAATTGATGACAACTGGGGTATTCAGGACATGTTAACATTAAAACACCCTAAGTGCTCCTCACGATCAAGATAAAACAACTGACATTGGTGATAATTCAAACGAATTATCGGTAAGGTCGGTCACGATTCCATTTGGTCAATAATACACACATATTACAAATCTATTTGAGTGCCGAATTGTCTAAAATATTTTAGGTTACGTCAAGTCTACGAAATCGGTTTTGCCCAATCACTTTCTGGTTCCGAGAGGAGATACGTACTTATCTATAATTGGGGAGAAACATCCATTAGAATTCAATGTAAACATTCGAACCTAAGTTTTATTGTGAAAGATAAAAAAACTATAAATGTATATGCAATTGACACGCGGCAGAAATAAAACTTAATTATTATCATTTCTTTATTATCCCTCCCCGATTGCTTCAATTCTCAAAGGCAATGGGACGAGGTGCTCTGCAAATTTATTCATTCTGATCTTTTAAATAAATGCCAAAATTCCAT
>DWTU01000237.1:0-19909 GCA_018251515.1 Cecropterus confusis | reverse complement strand
GAGGATTCTTTGCTTAAAAAAAGAAAAAAACTTGTGTGTGTGTACTTATATACAAACGTAAGAAGATATACTTCTTTGGCGAAACAAGATAAACATCTTTCTGAAAATTTTATGTAATGATGTATTTTATGAAATGACACTAGTAATAGAAAAAAAGGAATTCAATACGACGAAATAATGTGTCATTATAATTCATTATTTAATTGTTTAGTTCATAGTTAAAAAACAACTAAAATGTTGATTACATAATTTCATGGTCGGTTTTTCGTGACGGTGTACGCGCGCATTGTTAAAATTTAACGCGCCAAAAGAAGTATAACTTCAAAAAAAACAGTAAATATATATCCAGAAGATCATATTACGACTTTACATATAAAGGGTTACTTATGTATACTTTTCTAAGGAATTAATTAAAAACTTAATCTTAATCTTATATTTTAAAATCCTTTTTAATTGTCAACGGCTTGCTTCGTAACTGAATCCGCGCTGTAAATCCATACAATCGCCCCCATTTTAATGATATCTTACGCGAAATCCGAGAACTAACCATTTGGTTTTCACCTGATGGTTGTGTTTCATATCATATCACATTCGCTGGTGGCGGAACCCTTTGAACGGATACGAGTATACAGGCAGAGTTACATCTATGGCTGCAACGAATATGCAGTTAGCAACTGTACCCGGCTAAGCGGTACAAATTGTAGGCCTAGGTTTTGTCGTGCATGATTACATGACTCATATGACTCGAGCTGACTTATCACATTTATAAATATCAATTTATTTATAAATGTGATAAGTCATGTATTTCGCTGCTTTGTATTAACAATAACACACTTGAAAGCATAACTAATTTTACAGGAGAGCCAGGTAAAAACTAAACAAGGCTTTTTGTTTTTATCTTTTTAATAAATTATGTTATAATAATATAAATTAAAAGGTCAGTAATAGAGATGCGCCGAATAGTGGTTTCACCGAATAACCGAATACTATCCGGTTTAACCATTACCGAACCGAATATTCGGCAATTATCGGTGTGTTCATTAAAAAATTAAAATGTTGTAAAAGAAATGAGGTTTAAGAAATAAATGTAAAATTAAAGGAAATGCGGATTTGATTGAGTTTAGAAAAGTGTTGAATTTAAGTTTAAAATTAATGTTGATTTAATTAAAGTTCGAAGATAAATATTGTTGATTTAAGGGATTAAATAAATGTTGATTTAAAGTTTAATTGCTTTATTTTATTAACTTTATTCAATACATTCATCATAGGATTTCATTAACATATAATAAAACAAAATCTTACTAAATAGTAGCTAAGAGTATAGAAAGACTCGAACCGAATATAATCGGCACCGAAACCATAGTTTGGTCGAATAAAAATAGTGAATAAGATGCCGAATACGCTGAATACCGAATACCAAACGAATATTCGGCGCATCTCTAGTCAGTAATTACAGTGATGTCGAAGTATTATAATCTTAATTGTGAAATTAGATAATGAGAATAAAAGCATATGTTTAATTTAAAAATAATGAGTTCTTAAATTGTGCGCTTATTCATGCAAACTAGCGATTTATTCAAATTAAAGTCGTCGAAATGAAATAACGTAAGAACTAAGATTGCATTGCTTGAGCATGTAAAATACAGATTGAGGTATGAATCGAGTTCCCTGAATTGATTTCTTTTTATCCATGTTGCGCCTCACAAAGTAACTGATTGTGCACATACATCATCCCCTCATGATGTATTGACTCTATAAAGAGATTCAGAATCCGTGTGGGAAAAACTTCGCGAAGTAATTTACCGTATGCAGTTTTTATACTCATCCGTAATGTGGGTAATTAGTATTTGCATTTTCTCGTGACATTGATTTAATAATACCTGCTACCATATTATTCTGTATCGTGTAGTTTTAAGACATTCATTCATTAAACAACGTTAATTACGTGATATGATAGAAATCAACCATCAACTTCATTTCAACGACAATGTCATTGTTAATATAGGATAGACGCCGATAACACCTCATCTGAAATTAATTGTAGTATTGATCTCGTGTGTTTTTTTAATTCATTGATTATAAATAGGAAAATAGTTTTTAATACCCTATTTATCGAGTAGACAATTACGATCCGTCTGATGCAGCGGTGATAATTTTGGTCTGACACGCAGGGGATTCCGGGTTAGATCCCCGGCCAGACAGGTATCTATATGATAAATTTAGATTGCTGTTCTAGGTCTGGGTTCTTCTGTATATTTATCTTTGTATGTGTCCTTAGCATCCCACGACACAGGCTAAAATCCGAGAGTAGGTCTATGAGTGTGTAAGGTGTTATTTAACTTACACTTTATTGTGTAATGTGTAACAACCAGCAATCTACTGCGACGCCGTCACTGTAATACGTCTGTCACGCTGTGCGCAGGTCACCGTGTCAGTGGTTGGTGCGGTTTAGTGGTGCTGCCAAATCACGACTGCCTAGTTACAACCTAAATGACCTTAAGTATACACTAGTAATATATTTCGTAGTTAATGAAACGGATATCAATACTAAGTTTTATTCTTATGTAGAATTCAGTAAAAAAAGTTTATAGTATAGGAAAACGAAAAACTCACCGTATGGACGCAATTGTAAACAGTATTTGATAGGTTTGAGATATAGAAAATCGACGAGCCAAGGGCTGATCACATATTAGGGATCCTGTACAACACTATTTCAATATCCCTAATAGTCTATTAATAGTTTAATTTAATTCCTTTATTTTGGTAATAACATGGAGAAATAAAATACAATTTGATCCATTTATTCTACCTTTTACAGGTGTAGTTAGATACGTACAGGTTACTGGAGTTCAGTCATCACAGTATCATGTCAATTATTAATATTATAATTATTGTTACGTCTTATTCAAAAGTAAGGTTTTAAATTAAAACCTTGTATAATAAAGCTGTAATATGAATTCATAAGATTTACACAGTTCAACAATAATATATAAGGTGTGTTGCTCTGATTACTTTGCTACGTGCCGTCGTGGAGACGCCATGCGCGGGACGCACGTACTTCGTTACAAAATACACTCGATTGGCGACTCACACATGTAAATAAGTAAATAATAAAATTAAAATGAAAGTTCCGTGTCTGTATATCGATAATGGAAAAATATATATTGCTCAGTGAAATAAGTAAAAATAATAATATCTTTTTTTTTTGTTTTTTTTTTGTACTGAATTTAGTTTAGGGATTGAAATACGTTCAAAGTCCGCAACATGAGGTGTCATTGTAGTCTTTATTTTTTTTAATCCTGCTCTACTAAATCTACAGTTATTATAATTTAAGCTACGAAGTTACTTTTCTTACATTATTTTACGTGGCTAACTTACATGCTAACGAGTGGATATTTGTTGTCGTTATTGATTTTTTCTTAAATGTGTGTCAATTGTCACGTTATTTTCATTAAACGTGGGTGGAACCACGGGACGCAGCTGCTAAATAATGAAACCGAATAGAAAGCAAAGTGTCATACAACTTATATAAGCAATTAAAAGCTAACAGCACAACACAAATATGATCGTTGCAGCGATGCGTAGGCAAAGTTAGCTCGTTATGTTTACCGTCGAGTTGCTGAAACTGAAGGTACGTTACCTAGCGTACACAAGCAAACATATGTGTTTTGTTTGTAGTCGCATGCCCGCGCGCCGCTCGGGGATGCGAGCAATTACAGCGAAGCGAACCGCACTTACGTGAAATGAATTACCACGAATATTCGCTTAGCTGAAAATACACCCTCCAGTCTATTATAAGGTGAACAATAATAATTATAGGAATATTATTCAGTGTCGAACTACTCAGAATTAAAGTATAGTGAAAAAAAACATACTTCGAAGATAGATATCGAACGCGCTCAAGCGCAACATCATATTTTCTATACAATATATATGCAAGTGCGGCACGTGTCTGCGCTTTTACATATATAAACACGTTAGTGCATATTGTATAGAAGAATACTATTTTGCTTTGGACGTGGCTGCCGCGTTCAAGGTCTATAAATGTAAACTGGGCTTTGATAAACGTAGGAAAGGATGTAGTAAATAATAAGGCATCAAATGAAATGTATCCACTATAAAGACGCAACTATGCAAGTTATCATATCAAATTAAATCACGATGAAATATCTAGAAAGATACATACTTATCTAACTTCGACAAAGATCAACGTCCATCAAGCACAATGGCGTTAATGAATTAGAATATATTAGCGATAACAACACAACGTAGAGACGAGAGGGTCAGTGTTCACGGCGCTGACCGATTAGGGCGGGTGATGTATTAAAACAGTGACGATGTAGGTCAGGCGGGCGCGTGACGGACGTGAGGGTGCGCCCAGTGAGCAGGTAACTGATACAATACGACAGTAGACATTGCAAGTGTATTATCTACGTGATTATCTTTAAGTCTTCACACTGCTGATGCGACGTGAACATTTTTTTTTACTGCGCGATCCAATACATCCAATCCACATGACGCGTCCGCAAACGGTTAAAGTTCAACATGAACGAATGTTTAGTATCCCCCGGCGTAGGGAACCTGAAAAACATACGAGGGAATTAAAATTTGCAGATATACATATTATTGATGCGTTCTTATTTAGATACATGGAACTCACATTGGAGTCTCCATTGTGAGTTCCGTTTGTCTATATCTATATAAATGCACAATTTGAAATGGAGATTCCGAATTTAAATAGTTCCCTTAATTAAGTGTTATATCACTTAATGGTTCGACTTTGGAGGCACCACCGTCACATTTATTTCTGCTCGATAACGACAGTGTCAAGCGCTACTGAATTCCTATTTGAAATGTGTGGTAAAATAGACAGGCTAGTACAGGCTTCACTACCCCTGAGATTTAGCTGGGACTAGATGTCTATCTTATCCGAGGCGTCCTAGCTACCTAACCTCAGAGATAGCAAAGACTTTAAAGCCAACCTTTTAGGTAAAACTATAATTTTATCTGAGATGTACAAATGCGACAGAGGCCACTTAACATCAGATGGACTGTAAGATCTTTTGCTACTTGTACGTTACAAAAAGTGTCGTAAAGAGAACTTATGTTGCAAACTGATTAGCCTTCGGCACCTAGCAACGTCCATTTCTCCTGCAAGTAGTAAGATTTAATTTAACACAATATAACCTATACGACACGAATAAATAATAATTAAATGGTAATAAAGCAGTTATTTTCGCTATTGTCGAAGCGTGACATATTCACATTTTATGATTTATGTACGAGATAACGCGGTGGACTAGATAGATATCAAATTAATATTTAAACATTCACTGCTCTATCGTGAACTAAAATTAGCCGCAGTGTAAAAAAACTACTACTGGAAACCGATAACAGATAGCTGTTCTAACGTATTATTTGATATGTATTTCTAATACTATATTTTATCCCCTATCAAACACTCATCGAACGATACCTAAAAATAAAAATGTATAATAATGCATTCTTTGAAAGTCGATTCTTTTAATTGATTATAATATTTTTATTTTTAGCTATTCCGCTAGTTTATCGTGTAGTGAAATGCAAGTAATTAAAACAATGAATTAATTACCATTATTCTGATATCGTGGCATCGCCCACATACCTAACATATATTTAAGTGCCTTAAAGATTATTTAATCAGTAAAACTATATAAAAAGTTATTTATGTTCAAAATTCCCAAACGCGATAACGTACTTAGGTAATACTCGGTGGTTCGCTAACCAATTAAGAGGTTTTCGACGTTTGCCAAACAAGGAAACGCAAACACAACAGCGGCCTACTCGTACGATTGTTTTAGTGTGTCGCTCTTATTGCACTTTTATCGTTTGGCATGGTCTTGTCGGAATGTTCTCGATGTTAACTGCCTAATGAATATTTGAGTAAACGTTTTCATTAGTAGGGCACTTCGTCTAACATTCTTTATATTCGAGGTACAAGAGGAATAATATACTCTTCTTTCTCTTAATTAACAAATATATTATTAAAAGTTTTAAAAGTGCATAGACGTTTAAATGACCAACCTTTACGTTTTTTACTTCACATTGAAATTTAGATTAATACGAGGAGTATTTTTAACAATCATTAGACAGTTATTGTCTTATTTTGTAATCTTCATCTTATTACTCCTTGTCTAAGATATAGTTTTGATTTCATTCATATTTTCAGGACGGTTTCAGTTTTATTTTTGAGACCGTTCTATTTCTGTACGGTCACTCATCCGTTCATCCACATTCCCGTCTTATTTAATCTTGGTATTATGTCCCATGCATTTAAAAATGTACTTTTGGTAAATCAATTTGTTTATCTATATAAATACGAATCAATTTATGACCAAAAGTCGAGACGAATCCCTGGTTTATAACCATTATATGAACTAACAAACTCCTCGTATTTAGGGCAAGATAGCTTATTTTCCAAAAGGAACTGTTACCTCGGACAGTCAAAATATTTCAAAAATCATATATATATATCGGTACAAAATACTTATCAATTTAAAAACTTTGCAGTTGTTCGGTTGTCGCTTCTCGAAGGGATAGCGACTATCGACCGTGGTCTAGACTAATAAAAAATCTGAGTACTATACACGACTTTACAGTCACAATGGACGTTTACAATTTCATAACGAAACAAGTAATCCGAAGTATATAAGTAGAACTGGAGCAGGGAATCGAGTGCAGCGGGAACCGGTCGGCAGCCGCACGTCACACGCTATCGGCCGCGGCGCTACGACCGGTCTATTCCACTTTGGTGATATAACCTGGCTGAACAAAGGCGGCTTATTAGCGCCTGTTGATCACCTGAGAAGTGTAACTTGGGTCATCACAGACGAGTTTAAAGAAATATAAGTTATTCCCTATCCCTTAATCATCTTTATAAAAAAATAAAGTAAATGAGCGATTTTTTATAATGTCACTAATATTTTAAAGGCGAAAGTTTCTGTCGAATTATGTGTTTTTGTGTAATCAGTGCTAAGCTCAATTTAGTATTACCAAATTAATGTTGTGTTGCGAAAATATATAGTGAACTTATTCAAAAACGATTTGTCCAACAAAATTTTACTGATATTCAATTTTCCTTGCCCGCATCACTTCAAGAACCTATTAAGATGTGTATATGTGTGTATATTTAGCTCTGCATGTGAGCGGGAAGTACATTAGAGTCGTTGGTTGTTTACGATTTTATTATGCTAAGAAATTGCTTCCTCGTTTACCACTCATATCATCATAGTCGGCGACGAAAGCCGTGTGATGAAAATGAGTAAGACTTTGGTACATCTACAATTCTACATCCAATAAAATATGAGGGTCTATTTTCACTACAGTCAGTTTTAGTTTTCACGCATTATGTTAAATACATTATTGTGTATACCTCGATTGTTTTAACAATTTTGAAATTACCTATTTAATACTTGTGATATTGTATTAAATATATATTACAATTACCTAATACATATGCATAGGTAATACTAGTAATTGGCATATTTACTTCAAACTGTACGACTATAGGTAATAAATTATTTTACGAGGCAGCTCGAACACAGAACACTCGTAATAGTTTTCAGCACCCAATGCTGCACCACAAATCCCCATTGAGTTCTCATTAAACGATGTTAAAAGTTATTTAATTGCCGTTTGTTAAGTCGTTCCTTTTACGATTCTCGATGGACGAAGTAAGTTCCAAGTAATCGATTTTCTGTAAAATACTCAACCTGCTCTTAAGACTTAAGACGTATGTTTTTAATTTAATAAATGATCGGTCATATTCTAAGTCTTATCTATTGTACGTATATTCGTAGGACTCTTTATGGTTTGACTTCGGAAGCACTGCATGCTCGTTTGTTACTTTTTTTTTATCAGTCTGAATTAGCAAACAAGCATGCAGTCCACCTGATGATGGTAAGAGGATACTGGCGCCCATAGACATCTGTAAGCTACTTCATATAGAATAAGGGTTCTATCTGAAGTCGATCGCAGATGCGTTGCTAGTCTTTAGGACTGAGATTGTCGCCTTATATATCAGTGAGCCGTCACCCACACCCTTCCACCGAAACGCGTACTCTATATTATAAAAAAACCTAGGTATACGTTTTTTTATAATATGGAAAAAACATATTTATACCTTTTTGATCCCGAAAAGCATAAGTATATATGAATTATTAAACAGTATATAACAATTTAATATGTATATTACAATTATGTCTATAAAATATAGCAGATGTTTTTTTGAATCGTCATTGTAATTGTCAGTTTTTAAGAGACAGGTGCGTCACCAGCACAACATACTTTAAGTAACGAACATAAAAATATGAATATATATGTATATACATATATTGTCGGTTATGAAAGATTTATTACTGACTGACTGATTCAATAAATTGTATATCTAATCAGAGAGAGGTCATTGACAGTCAAAGTAACGGTCTCAGATTTCATTATACTAAGCGTTCAAAAGACAAAGATCTGGTACGTCGCAGCGAATCTCTTGCCGACCAATTTGGGCCTAATGGATTGATAAGACACAGGGCGACATCTGCCATCTGGTAAACAAAAACATTTATATTTATTACGTATGTGTATGTTTCTTCTAGAAATGTTCCGGATTGTTAAAATCTACGGATACGGATATGAATATCCGGCACATCACTAGTTTCTGTCATAACATTTCTAAACTTTTGCCATTTGTATCCAATCTATCGTAGCCTCTTCATTTATATTTATGTAAGGCAGGCAGGCAAACATAGGTGAATACCGTGCGTGATGAAATATAAACTATTCCATCTACTATTCTACGTTTTATTTTAACTTTTATAAATGTTTGAGAACCTCTGACCCAATTTCTGCTGTGGATCAAACTTTATTGGCAATTTCCGATGTTTTATTCTCTATATTCCTTATCGTTATTTAAAATTCTTTTCATTTATCATTTTCATTAAACGGTCAGTTGTGTAAAAGGAACTGCTCGGGCAATATTAATATGACACTTCCTCTTATATTCGCATTGTTTTTATTTATTTTGTAAACGTAATCCAATCTGAGTGAGAAATGAAAAGAGACTGTCAAATTAATGCTTTAAATTTCAGAAGCTATTTAATTATAACGTACATTTATTTTTAAGCTATGTAAATGTAACATATGTACATCTATATTGCTATACCTACCTCTAGGCAAATATCTCCTCTCAGAATAGAAAAGGTCATTAGCAACCACAAGCCCAGTTAGGGTTAATAGGATTAATACACTTCAGTAATTTCGATTCGAATCTCATTCAATCTTATGTAGGGACAATAGGCTTGGATTAATATCAGTTTTTTTCTGCAAGCGATTGTGTAAATTTTGAAACACAACTGATTTAAATTAAGGAAATCATTTAGTTTTTCCCAGTTACCCAATATTAAGTGCGTCAAGAAGAGGGATCAGAAAAATTCCTATCCCTGTCCTACCAAGGTTGGAGTCGAAAAATTTCTAAAATCCTCTTACGTATTTAATGAATGCAACCCTACGAAGAGCTCCAATGCTTGTTCCTTAATGATAATTTCATTCACCGTTAAAATAGCATCATCTGTTATGATGACATGTTACTAACATAATCTCGCTACATTATTTTAACGGGTTTGTCCTGTTTACGTCTAAGAGATTAACTGGTGATAAAACAAAACGTGTTACTGAATGTATTAAAAAAAGGTGCGTCGTAGGTCGTACGCCATACGACCGAGGAGCGGAGTTCCAATGGTCGAAACGAACCAGTGTCACAGATAGAAGGCGGATGGAAGCGTGCCTGCAGGCAACCGGTCCACATTAATTAGCCAGCTTCTTTTGGTAAACATCCGCCCCATTGTTTGTAATGTTACATTATATTTATTCAACAGTCAAGTGTGTTTTTGAAGCCTATGTTCCAATTTATAATAACTTGTTTATTTATTATTTTTATCTGTGGTTGTCTTTTAAAAATCGATGTGTCAGTAACACTGCTAGAACTTGTCTATTTTGGTTTCATACTTCGCTTCAGAAAAGTAGGTACCAATATAAATAAAATTATTCACCTCAATATGTATTAAGCATGATAAAAAATGCGTATATTTTCATTAAATGTGATAATAATATGTAAACCTGTTATTCTGTGATCTGATACTGTACCCAAGACCATCAGGTTACTATGGTACAAGAATTGTAATAAAGTTGTATTGAAGTGGTTGCCCATTATAAGATTACACTTTTCAATAGTAACTGTCACGTATTCAACTTCATAATTGTAACACCCATTAGTGAACGCAACTGATTCATTAATAAATGACAGGTAGACAATCAATAAATTATTGTTGTGACCCAGTATACGGTGCGGTGTGGCGCGCAGGGCGGGGCGGCGCACGTGCGCTCTACGTGCCGCGTGCGCAGTTCGCGTGCGCGCTACGCCGCCACCTGTAAGTGCGTTGCTATGTACAAAACATTTGGTAGTACTTGCTATTTGGGAAAAACGCAAATTATTTCTTAAGTAATCTTGATCTCGTTGATAGTGCTGTATGGTGTCAATCTTGGATAGCGCAGCTGTCTCTTCCCGTAGATGTCGTTGGAGGCGACTAAGGGACAAAGTCCAAGAGATGCGACGACTTCCTGCGTATGATCAACACCTACTGCGGTATTGGTCATAGGCAGATCATCACGCAATCCAAGCGTGCTGACTATTGACAAAAGTCTTCATTATGGGAGGCCTATCTCCAGGAATATACCTAAAAAAGCTGAGGGATAGATACGATGTATAGTTGGATACATATGATTGTAAGATGGACGGAACCATCATATATTTGACGACCCACGTGGTGAAGTGGTCACCATACCGCTCTGACACACAGTGGGTCCCGGGTTCGATCCCCGGCCAGACAGACATCTGAATGACGAGTTTAGATTT
This sequence comes from Cecropterus confusis, assembly GCA_018251515.1. Taxonomy (NCBI): domain Eukaryota; kingdom Metazoa; phylum Arthropoda; class Insecta; order Lepidoptera; family Hesperiidae; genus Cecropterus; species Cecropterus confusis. The sequence goes on along the minus strand of DWTU01000237.1, from coordinate 8,964 downwards.
CTGTTCTGGGTCTGGGTCTGGGTATTTGTGTATTCGTCTTTGCGTGTCCATGGTACCCACGACACAGGAGAAAATCCTACTGTAGGGCTATGAGCGTAGAAAGCTTGTGTGTGTATATATATGTATATAATCTCTTACGGTCTGAAATGTATCCAGACCATATTGTTGTTCTGTTAGATCCTTAATAATTTATGGATGATGCTGGGGCAACTAAAAATGCCTGACCTAGGTCTGATGAGCCTGATTAGCCCGTCAATATTATATCAATGCAGAATACTACTTGTTTCAATACAATATAAACAAACGTTAGGTCCCGGTAACGACGCTCCAGTACATACTAAGTGCACGAGCATGGTGGCCGGGAAGCGCCTGTCGGCTGCGGCCGGAACTAGTGGCATTCCGCACTTGAATGGACCGCGGAAATGTCGCGAGGGGACAGCCGATGGGGGACACCCCTTCCACAGTGGAAATAGTATCATCATTTGCACAAGCTATGCAGATATGACATTATCAACTTATACTATTAATACTATTAAATTAAAAGCTAAGAGCCATTAGTACGAAACAAAATGATTAATATTTTTCATTCTGCCGAAAATATATTATCCAGCAAAGACAAAATTATACAACTTTACAGCGACTGAGAAATCGAAACCTGTGATACGTATGACACTCATCAATCGATATATGATAGAAATTTTGTATTCAAAAATTGATCGGTAAATATAAGGTAAATTTTACCTTTCAAATACATTGCATTTATAACAAACAGCAATTTTCATAAAATATAGTTACCGATATATAATAGGTGAGTCATATTATCTTGTAAACAAACAAACTGATATAGGTAGACGGAAATCACGTCGCGTTGCACGCTTGAATGAACCGACGGGGGAAGGGAGTAATGGGTGGCAGGGGGTTACGATCCGTTTGCACGTACCTGATCGTACCCTATTCGCGTGAACAGCCATCCATGCCGTACCAGTAGATATGAGTTGTCGATAACATTATGTTACTTGGCAATAAAAAGTTTTTATAAAAGAAACGCTGTCGGCGTATCTTGTCTTATATATGACAGGTACATTACATAATTCTATTTAGTAAACCATGTCAATGTAAATCCAGTTATTAACAAGACAGATCAATGCAAAAAAAATACAAACTTGAACACAAATTCCGGTAGACAACAGACTAGCACATAACGTGTTCAATTCAGGCGACAGCTTTATAAGCGCGCCGTTTAACTAGCGCCTGGAGCCATTACTCTCAATTCAAAAGACTTAAAGGACGCGTCTTTTCTTAGAAGTAGAATTGCCTATTAGGTGTAAATACACCTGGGGCTAAATAGCCTGATGTGTTGTGTAGACTATCGTCTTATCCTCATATTGAGCCCACCTCGCCTCGCTTCTGCGGGTGCACGATATCTTATGTGATTCGAAATATCGCTATAGAGTTAACGTTTCCGATTGGTCCCTGTAAGACGTTATACAGGCTTGTGTTCCTTGTCATTTATATGTGGTTAAGCAGGATTAACAGAATTTTGCTTCAAAGAGTAAAAACGAAATTCAGTATGTTCCCTAATATTCTGAATTGCAATCGAAACTAAGAAGATTATTGAGTAGAACTCAAATATTTAAAACGAATTTTAGTCTTAGTGGTGTCAAATCGCGGTGCAAGAGGCAGTGCATCAATCCGATGATTAAATTAACTGTGATTCAACTCGTATAAATAAAAAAACGTCCCTTAAGTTTTGAACAGGGTTATTTTTTAAGTTTTTGAAGAAAGGATTTTTTAGTTCTACTCCATGAACGAATGCAGCTCAAGTGGTTGTCTTTGAAGAAGCTGTTGTGATAACATTATGTTTTCTATTATTGATAGGAATATTTCTTATTTATTACATGATGCAAACCGTCTCCTTAAACTAGTTGTATGTTTGCGCTGAGTACTTTTTGGCTTCAATCAGCGCCTCCGTTTGCAAACGATAATATTTGGCTTCTCTACACGCACAGCATCCACAGTGCCAATGTGCGCATAAACGACAGCTTCCTGACGAAAGCCATGCGCTACACGTGTGTTTATCTGTCCCATTTCACCTATAGGACAGAGGTAGGCAACCATAGCGGTCGTGGTTTTTTGTAATTTTTCTTACCACTCTTAGTAACCTTTTCTGTTTTTAATTTTTATCTTACGTGTAGTGTTTCACTATATTTTTCTTTTATCTATAACATTGTGATTCTTTTATAATAAAAACAGTATCGTCAACCCATTATTGACCCACTGCTGGGCAAGGGTCTTCTCTCAAAATAAGTGAGAGTTTTAGGCCATGGTCCACTGCAACGGCTAAGTGCCATTTGGTAGAAATTACACATTATTGAGAACTATTTTATAGAATTTTCAGGTATGTAGGTTTGCTCACGATGTTTTCCTTCATCGTAAATGTGTCAATAATTTCTAATAAGTTTACCATTTTTGAAAAGACAGTGGTTGGTATTCGAAATACGGACCCTTGATTGAAAAGCCAAGTTTAAACCATTAGGCTATAATTAGGCATTAATAATGAAATAAAAAATCAATAATCATAACAGTGAGACATACTATTTTTTTTATTTTCCTACTTTTGTCTACTTCAGATCTTAGTGAAGATAGCATGCTTTACAAAGCCGGTTGGCACACTAGTGCAGCAACATGTTTCTCCACTGCTCTTGCAGGGTTGAGCATCGCTGCACCGGAACATGCGTTGTTATTGTTACAAACGAGATATTTCGCAACCGGCCGAGGGCAACGACTACGCGCGATTCCGTAAACCGATCCAATTTAGCAATAGATCCGCTGTAGTAAATATTTAGATCTACGGGGCGTTATCTCGATTTGACGGCGAGGCGTGCGTCTTTAATCGGAGCGCTCTTCCTTGTTGCTGAAGTAATCTTCGAGTTTATCGCTATGAGTCATTCATTGTGTAATTGTATGCTTAGACGTTCACTTTCTATGATTGGTTCTATTATTATTTCTTTATTACCGAATATATTATACGGTTCTAATTTTATGCATTCATTTCAGCGTGATTTCGCTCTAAGGGCTCTTACGACACGCGTTGTGGGATATTGTCCATTGAACAATAGTTTATAGTTCAAATCGTAAAGGTTTTATTGTTTTATAATACCTAAATAAATGTAGTAGTACAAATGTAAAGTTGTTAAAATCTTGACAGACTAGTAAACGACTGACATTATTTATAGTTTTATTAGGCTAAAATAATATTTTATCCCCATTGGTCGATATAATCTTGGTGTATTTATGTTATAAGCAAATTTATAACAAGTACAGAGGCGTTTCCTTTTCTATAATCTCCTTTTCTATTAATATCTCATAGATTGTCAATTTAAAAGCCAATTTCGTAAAATCACGTTCTTAAAATTCCTTCAAAGCGTTCTTAGAATTTATGTTCGAAAGCGTGGCTGGCTATATCGGCGGCGGGTAGGCTTACTTCATTAAAGATGGCGGCGTCTGGCCATTCACCGGTGTCCCCTGCCCCCGGCACGTCGCCCTCACCTATCGCCGAATCCCACACCCCGTTCACCCCAGTCGTAGTACGGGTGGTTGCGATAAAGTCATCACCAGGCGAATTGCTCACGGTAACGTACTCAGCTAGTTTTAGATTCATCTCTTATTCATAGGATAGTAGGTATAATTTTAGAGTTTAAACATTTAAGCCAGAACTGTTAAGATGCTGTTGTTGCATACAATTGAACATTTCTTATAATTATGTAACTTGGGACTTAAGGACTGTTTAATCAATATCTTTTTTTAATTTTCTTATAAATTTTCAAGGTAAAAAGTGGGTATTATCTTTATTGTGACTTAGATTACCTGTACAATATAATTTTCTATTAAGGTGTCTGTGTTAATGGATACATAAATCTATTTTTAAGCGCTCACTGCAAACCACAGAAATAAAAAGAAATATCTCAAATTAAATTACGATTTCAATGTGTAAATTTAGCTCACTTTAGATAATGGATTTCTACTATAGTTCTTACGGTACATTTTATGACTAGACTTAAATGCTTTGTGTAGCGGTGTATTCGTGAGACTCACTAGCCAGGCTTTATTGTTATGTGTTTTCAATATTTCTCATTTTATTAAAATAGGTCTTGCATGGCGGTATCTATAGGTACCCATATTTATAAAGTACAAGCTAGACCACCGTGGATGGAGTGCTACAGCTCAATCACCACTTCTTTCACTGGCTTCTTGCTACAATTGGCGTCATTAAACACGTCTGTCAAAGATGAGAAAAATAACTTAAGTGTGAATAATGAGTCGGCCTTGTCCGACCTTGTCGCGGCGCATCCGAGCGCCCGCCGCGCCCGCATAACATTCACATGAGCACATGAGTGTCGCGAGATGCCGTGCCACTCCTATTTTGTAAAGAATTTTATCTCTGACTTTCGTTTCATCTTTAAGCAAAAAAGTTTTACCAATTTTATAAATGCGAAAGTTTTTTGGATATATGTACCTATGTAACGATGCGCTCACGCGATATGATGGCCAGGGATGGTAATGTTTGTTACAAGTAAGATAAACATGTCATTCTGGTTTTTGCACTTTGCGTTCTTCTTTTCTTACGGGATATTTTTCTTCTATCAAGTCACTAAAACTATAGTTGTGTAAAGAATTATGATAGTAAAAATAAGTCAGTTGGTTCGAATAGGCGAAATTGAAACACATTTAATATTTAAATTAATTATGATTCATTATTTAAATAATTGCGGTATCATAATAACATTTGATTATTGTCGTGATAAAATATAACGTGTAAATTTAAGCGTTGACAAGCTTTAAAAAATGGCCACGTCTTGTATAAAAAATATAGTCGCAATGTCAGATGGATTGAATTTTTGGTGACTAACAATGATCGTTAAGAAACCTACACATCATGTAATATATAGTAAGTAGCTTTTTACAGTTATTAAATTGTATAGCAAATTCAGCAATGACAACGACCTACGGTGACGTTTGCAAGAAATGAGATAAATAAGATGAGCTATACTAATAAGGTTTATCAAAATAAAACATGTCAGATGTATATTATAAATTTAGTAGTGCATGTCTTTAGTCTATGATCCACGTGAAGGTGCGTTCACCGTAACAGTATGTCCCAAAAAGGGTTCCGGGTTCGACCCCGACTAGTCATACATCTAAATACATGTACGAGGAATTTATATTACTGTTCTAGGTGTGAGTATTTGTGTATACGTCATTGTGTGTACACGACACAAAAAATCCTAATGTAATACCACATTCCTACATCCCGAAGAATATTTTTTCTGTGTATCACTATGGCTACCAAACATAAGGTAGATTTGTTTTTTGACATAACGGTTTATAATAGTAATGAAAAATGTAAATTTGAATATTTAAACAATCCCACGCTCGGCCAAATGGCCGCTGGCGCCTGTCACCAGCTATAATTATTCGGTCGCTGACGCGTAATATCACAAATGATTCGTCCTTCGTAATGCTACTGGTTTGATGAACATGTAGTGTTACATCTCACATGCAACGATTAAGTTAATGAGCCATGCCATAAGCAAAATTGAAGTAAGGTGAGGGGATTACTTAAAACATAACGCTTGAAGAAGTAGACCTTTAGGACACGATTGACTTTAAAACTTCAAGTGTGTTAATGGTGTTATTTACAAGTTGCAGGATCCACTGTCGTAGGCTGTGCCCGATGTAGATGAGGGGATCCCTCCTAAAGGGGAATAAAGAATCTAAAATGTACCTAAGTCCATCGTGTCACCTTTAACGGGACGGTAAAATTGAAGATGTATTTTCAGCCATAAAACCATCGGCTGGGTCTTCACCCAGACTTGAGGCCATCTTCTAAACGAACATCCTACATGCGCCAGTTGTAAAAGGCTACAATTGTAATTACTTTTCTAGTAAAAAAATGTTTTAAAATATCTTGATCGCAAGAGGAAAATTTTATGTTATACGCTAGCAAATCATTTTTATGAAAAAAAAATCGTCAAATGCCTAAAAATCTTTCGGAGTACAATTATGACTAAATTCACTTTACAATAACTAACCACCACGTGGGCGCACGTGCTAATCACATCGTGGGCGCATCAAATCTTTGCAGCAGTGACATCTTGAGCAATCGTACTGCATCCTAACTTACGTACTTGACTTTGTATTTTATCTTCATATCACTCGTGGCGTTTTTAACAGGGTTTTTTTTAGATTTTGCATTTCATTAACAAAATCAAAGTCCAATAAACGTCGAAGATGATTTTAAAATACATTTACGTAATTCAGCGTCCCAGCTGTGCAGAGTTGGCCCTTAAAGTGTCGTTATGTCAACGGCCTTCGCTCTTTCTTGTTTACAATGCGCCACGACACAATGGCTGTCGTACGGGAATTTCTGTTGGGCTAGGTTTAACATGTGGAATTTGCCGAGGAAAGTTTTACCGGCGGTAATTTTATCGGATTGATATGTAGACTCATCATTTGGAAGAATTGGTCCCTACTTATGACATATCTTGTAGAAAATAAAAATTGTCCATTCAATAATAAAAGTCCATTCAATAATAAAGATCTGCGTGTCTGTACATCGATTCTATCTCCATCATATATTTGCAAAAAAGTGTTTGGTGTAATAATGAACATTTCTTAAACTAATGAATTTAACTTACCCAATGTACGTTTATTTATTGTCCGTATTTTGAGGTAACAGGTAATTTTTATTTCATAAAATTCTGTCTACTCTATCAAAAGTTATATTATAAATTAAAATGATGTTATATACTTTTTAACGCAGATGAAACCGTGAGACACATTTAGTAGACGGTATCTCATAGAAATAGCACAAGAGATTATCTTTATCTTTCTAACCGAATTCTTTTTACATCATATTTGGGTTCGAGAGATATTCTCACTTATCTCACGTATTATAATTATTTTACGATCCTCGTAGCTCACAAAGCTTATCTTAAGTTTCAAGCTTTTCTAAAACCGTCAAAGGATTCCAGACTCCACGACGCTAGTCTACGCGTAATTGATTATTTCAAAGGCATTTTAACGTGCTCCAAATTCACGTTCTAAATATAGGTATCTCCGTTTTAATTGTCAGTTGTTGTAACACGATATCTTGGGCGTCAGCACGAGGACGAATCACTTGCGGCGGTCAGCGGTCAAGTGCTGCGAGTGTCGGCCGAGTGGGCGAGCTCCGAAGTGATCCAGTAGCTTCGCAGTCGGCCGTCGCGTCTCCGGAGTCAATTTGTATCACCCCGCGCGCACGACTCGCTGATTGGCATTGATAGCGTGATTTTGAGTAAAATGTCAGAGCAATAACAGGAAAATGGACGATGCATTTTTTTTAGTGAACTGCATATATGCATTCACTAGTAAATGCCTAGTCATAAATCAGATAGGGGTTTCGGATAAGTCTAGCGTAAAAAATGTAGTATTTATATAAATCTACAAATATTTCAAATTACAGTTTTGAACTTCTTTTCTTTATTATCAGATTGAAGTAGGAGACGACGCATGTTCGTCTCCTACTTCAATCGACCTAATGGTAGGGGGTTACTGCCGCCCATGGACATCTGTAAGCAACTTTATATAGAGTAGAGGTTGTATTTGAAGTCGAGAACAGATACGTCGCTACACCTGAGGACAAAGATGGTCGCCTCGAAAATAAATGAGCCGTATACCATGTACTTAAATAAAATAATCCGTTTTCATCGAAAATACAAAATAATTTAATGTTAGTAAACATATTTTGTATTTCCGCTTACTTCTAATTTAATTAAATTATTAAATCCTAAAACAATTTTAAACCTTCGTAGTAAGTTTATTTACCGTTCTTATTTTTGTTTCCCACCTTAGATCAATAGGAGTTCGCTCGTTGCACACGGTTTCCTGGAATACCTCAGTCATTTCGAAGTTCAAACAAACACTGGAGATCGGTTGCAAATGTATATTCAGTTTAGTTTCCAGTGAATCGTGCGCCCCTTGTTTATCTCGTGTTGAAAGCATTTTTTGCGCGCTCTCGGTATTAAGTAGTACCTGTGCGCGCTTCCAAGAACACCGCGCGGCCTTGCTGCCGGCCTTCTTTATCAGCTACTGTATTACCAGTCGCAACTGTATTGGTACATTCTAAGCAATATCTTTTAATCTAACTTTATTTTTTCTTACAATCGTCGTTAGCAACTACCGGTCTCTGGCATTTATTTGTGTCAGCAATAATGTTACAAAATTATATTACTGTAAGTGAACCAATTGAACGTCGGCCTAGTGTCGGAACGTTTAGTTTGTTGATTTTATAGGGATACCTATATTTGATTGGGATTTGAATTAATTCATCGAGTGGGTTTACAACTTAACATTCTAAATAAGATAGGAAGAATGAAGACAAGTCACTATATCATACATATACTATACGGTCTTGAAGAGCTCAGTTTGCACTGTCATTTTTGCCACGCACTACTAGATGGGTAATACACACTTATTCAAAGTCGACAATGCATTGTCGACTGCTCTAGTGTTGCAAATGTACATAGGCGACGGATATTGTTATCCATTAGGTAGCTGATCTGCCTCATGGTTTGATATGTATAAATAGAAAAATATGTGAATCGCTCTATGAATTCAGATTCTGCTTAACAAATCGGAGCTCATCAACAGCAATTGGCACGTTTAACCTGCAAATTGGCTAAATGAAAGTGGATGAATTCCCAAGTGGAACGAATGGTCGGTGATATGGAAAGCGCGGTAGCAGCAGTAATAAGCGAGTAACCGCCGCGGGAAAGCTCCGGTCGAGCGGACCGGAGGGGGGCAGTGGAAACTTGCTGCTGCGATTTGATTTCGTACGTTCAGTGGCTACTGATTTGTGACGGGTACATGTTAAGGCGACTGATATATCGTCCTGTGCCAATGAAAGAGTCCTAATACGAAATT
>DWTU01000236.1:0-19931 GCA_018251515.1 Cecropterus confusis | reverse complement strand
AGGTAGGGTGTGGTTTATATGTATAATACATGCACAATATAGTAGAGAGACACTGATAATTTCAGAGGTTTCTATGTGATGTCGTAAAAAAACACTTTTTTTTGCGCTTTCCTTGCAAACGCTGGCTAAACCCTACGAAATAGATCAAAATAATGCACTACAGTATTTTTTCGTGCATTCTTTAGTTATCAAACTTTGATCATTATTTAATTTGAAGGCGCTACGAAGGTCGCCGGGTCAGCTCGTAATTTTATATTCGTTTATTAACTTACAAAGTAGATTTTATTAAGGACTGCAAAAAGTGGGATTATTTATTATGCTGTAGTATATAGTGGATTATCATGATTAACACATCCAATATTATAAAGGCGAATTGACTAACAGACAGTTCATAATGTTATTGGCACATAGAACACTTCACCATGTGAAACACTACCCATAGAGGCTGAGCCTCCAGAAAATGTTAGCTAAGGTACATAATAACACAATAAGCACACAGTAAACCCGCTAAATCATTGTCAACCGCTTTAAGTCATAACTTGTATTACTCATTCAATTACTATTAACTTACTTATTTGCTTATATAAAAAGACGACATGAACAATATACTACGATGAAACAAAATAATAGAATTAGCAAACTAATGGCCTATAATGAAAATTCCGCTATTAGCTCACATTTGGATTTTCCCATTTTTTACACGTGAGTGCGATGCCATATTCGTACGTTTTGCGGAATATAATACAAATTCATTTATTTTAATAAATGCTATATGAATTCGCGGAATAACGCGGACTTTATTTCCACTTAAAAGATTATTCCGTAGGCAAATCCAACGGTAAGGAATTGTTCAAGCGGCGATCTCGGTAATTTTACTCATCGTGCTGATTTATTAAATATTCCATTCCACAAGTATTTACGTTTTAATGCATTTTCCAAAACATGAGGGTGCTTATTCGACGAATATACTTTAAGTACGTAACATTAGAGATAAATTTTACACATTTTACTTCCTTACACCGTCTCTTATTCTTGAAGTACGGTGACATTTCCACTTAAACACATTTCAACTTCCACTCGTACAAGCGTGAACGGCGGGCAAAGTTTCCAAGTGGGTACATAACTTGTTAGGGCACACATACGATATCAGTTGCGTAACAGTGTCATACAATGCAATGTCGACTCACGTATCTACGTGCCGGTAATGGTTATAGGTCAACGCTGTATAATTGTTTGCTGACAACCGCTCTTTATTTGTAACTACTAGTGCCGCGAGTTTAAAAAAATGTAATATAACGTTAAATCGTTATAACTCAAAAAATAATAGCGGGATAAAAAAATAATGTTGCCTCAAGATGTGGACTATAAGTATATTCAATCCTTTAAATCAAATGCAATAGCTTTAAATTCATACGTTTTCAAACAAAGACAAACATATATTCATCAAATTATAGAAATTTCCATGATTATTTATATTCAGTTCCTCAAACTATTTTTATACAATTAAATGCGGTCTACAGACATGCGGAACTTTCATTTTTATTATATTTATGATGGCATTTCTTACAGATCCGTGTTTATGAAAGCAAGTGCACTTTTTAAAGTTCTTGCGCGGAACTATACATTTTATTCCAAAATTACTGGAAAAGTTGTTTCTTTTGTTCCTTGGATATCCAGTTAAAACCGATGGTAGCAAACCCGTCCAAACATAGCCCACAAAGAATCTGAAAACAACAGCTAAACACGTACACATGAAAAAGTAAAATATAAGAATTTTATTTTTAGAGACTTGTTGCTATTTTTCCTGTCATTCTGTTACCACCGTAATAAAGTGGTAATTTACTCCTATAACCAATATTTTTCTCCAATGTAAAATATTCCGTGTAAATCTGGTGCTAATGGCTTTGTTACTTTTCTTTTACTATACCCGACACAAACAAAAAATCGAAATGAACACCTACCTACAGTTTTGTGGTTCTAAGTTTCATAAATTTTAGTTTTAGTAGTCAGGGGGTATTGAATGAAACAAATATAGTTAATCAACATAACTATTGAGAGCAGATTATAAATTATTTTCATTTGAGAATCATGTATTAGACACGTATTTAGTTTCTCAATCATTTATTAAAAGCTAAGTTATTCAAATATTACTTTATTACTATATTATTAATGTACAATAATTTTCGACGGTTATATTCGTCCTTGATTATTAAGAATATAAACTTGTGAGGCTGAACGCTAATGTTTATTTCAAATTATTTAAATCACATACCAACCATACGCTAATTATCGCAAAAATAATATAATACCAACTCTAATCTCGGTCAAGGTCATTTGATAATACAAAAGAATCTTAAGTATTTTTTATAATTTTTAAGTGCTTCCTTGTAATTAACAACAATTGTTTAGTCAATAAATTGCAAGGTTTAGTGGTGAAGGTAGACTAAAATTTTGTCGTAGACAACAATAATTTTGGAAAGTAACGATCACCATTTAGTATGTATTTTATCTGCAATTGCCCTGCAATCAGCTGATAGTGGAACATTGCGACAACGGTGTCGTTGACCTTGAACTACGTCGACTTTCAACTGTTGTAGTTAGCCTTTGCAATCGAATAAAATACTAATAATTCGATACATTACTCGTTTTTATATGGTAAACTAAAATAAGTAGAAGTTTTTGGTCGAGGAATGTACGTTTCATTGCGTGTTGGAATGGATGCTAGTTTTTTTTAACATCGCAACGATTACATTGATAGCGATATTCGGTTGAAAGGCATGCAGATGTAGAGATTTTTATAAACATTTAACCCTAATCCTTTAAAGTTGTTCTTTCTTATTTTTATTATTTGAATTGTGTTTTATTTGTTGCAGTATAACAACATCAAAACGTTTGCTAATGTGAATTTATTTAGTATTTAAAAGTGACGAGCTCTTACCTAAGCAGTCTTTCATGTCTCTCTCTATCGTAAGTCGCCGCGGCGAGGTAGTCGTCGGCGATGGCATGGTGAAGTGGCGGATGGATGGGTGGCTGGTAGCGCTGCTTCCAGAGCAGCTCGCTGCTGGCGTAGAGCGAGGGCGGAGGCGGCGGCAGGTGTAGCAGGGGCGGGGGCGGGCCACCGCCGTAGCCGTGCGCCATGCCTCGCCACTCCTCCACCGAACTCGCGGATCCGCCGGAGCGCACTCCGCTCACGCCCGAGTCGGACCTCTCGTCCGCATCGCGCGCGCACACTATCACACAGTCGTCCTCCTCGGAGGCCACGGCGCTGGCAACACCATCCGCGACCGCACTCACTTCACTCTTCACTTCACCACCACTCTTTGAGCACACCTCCACTTCCGGCTTCACTTCCTCCTCTTTCACGCACTTGTCGTTTTCGTCACTAACCTCGACCACATCACCACTCGCACTCACACTCTCCGAAACACCTGGAACAATAAGAGAAACAACGTTAGCCAAATGACCTTACAGTTTTAACCATGTGGATTCATATGTTATTATCATAAACTCGATAGTGGACGTATCAGTTAACATCCCGGTTGTACGTTGTCAAATGGTTGACGTCAGCGCAATGGTCTGACAGTAGACACTTTTGGAATATGGCCAACATTAGCTCATTCACACTACGCCCACTTCTATTGCAAAAATATGTGCTGGGTATGCGGACGAAGTGCCGGTTTTGATTAAATTATATATGGAATTTATACGATTATTTATTTACATTCCGATTCCCACATTTAATGTCATATATATAGCACAAGATAGGACAGTAAAATCGTAGTCTTATAAACATATTACAGGCGACCTAATTTTAATAAGGATTGTTGTTTTGTCTGAGAACCTTGAAGCCGTTAATAATATAATTATTGCGTCAACTACTTTCACAGTCGCGCGAGCCGGCGCAAAGACTAATAAATCAGGCCCTGGCCGGGGTCGCGTGACGTGAATAAGTTATTGGAGTCACGTTTCATTGCGCCAAGTTTATTACATGTGTCGCGGACCGGAACAGGAAGATGACATCGTGAGAGATTAGTCGTGTAGGTGGAAGGAATATGTTGGCAAACTGGTGGACGGCGAGCCACCGCACACGTGAATGACGGGCAGTGACGGCTGGGCGCGGGCCAAGACGCGCCGCCAAGCCGCGCTGTCCGACACTTGGCGACGCACCAGAACGGGGGCATTGAGACAAAAGTGCAGACACGTCATGCATTTTGGCTTAATTCATTCCTATTATAATAACCTCTTAACATTTAACACGTTTCGCTGAGTGATATTATAAAGAACACATTTTTCACAAGTCTTTAGTAGCAATACTAACAAAAACCCGTAAGACGATGTGGAGTACACAAAAGTATATTAAAACTAAGTAACAGATGAACCGTGGATGCATTAAAATATATTTACTAGGACCTAGTAACTAGGTGAAACGTTTAAATAGATAACAATACAGGTAATTTAATAAAATATAAAAGAAGCTAAACAATACATAATATAACAATGTATACGATATCGACACAAAAGAGCAAACCTGTGTCGGGCGAGTCACAATGGAATTTTAATGAGAAGCTGTTAACGATTCATATTTACATAATCGCATAAATAATTGTATTCATAACAAATATAAACAGAGGAGAAACTGGTAATTGCGGACCTACTTACTTACGACCATTATTTACGGGACTGTAAAGCGATTCATTTAAAACGAAGCGATAAAGTAGGTATATGCAATGTAGCCAACTTATTAAAAGCATTCCACGACTACCACTCACTGAACCGGTTCTGGCATTATTCCACAAATCATAAATAAAATTACACGTTGTTTGTTGGGATTTTTTGTCCGATAGTAAAGATTAAGATAACGTTAAAGTCAATGGCTAAGAACAAAATAAATTATCCTAAGAGGATTTTATAGCAATGCTACGAGTATGTGCCAGTTAATTACCAGCACAATTTGACTGCAATTTATTTGAGTATACATTCAACTAACGTAATTTGAATTTCAAATTATACGAAATATTATAAAAGGTTACTTTATACACTTACTTATTTAGTTTTTTACTTCTATTGGTTTTTTGCACTCATATCCCACATTAACATTCGCCATATCTAAAATACCATGGACATACGGAAAGACGAATACACTAACATTAATACCAGAACAGAAATCTGAACACATCATATATATTATTTATATTTAGTTTAAGGAATTAAGTTCGAGAGTTTCTCTGTATATCAGAGCTGTGTGTGGCGACAGTGCCACGCGAGTTGCCATCACTAACACATCTTGTATTGGGTGTATTGTGGAAGCTAAACTTTTACATACAAAAAGTGAGACAATAGGACAGTGCTAGACGTTTACAATGGGTTAACAGATAACTTCTCAAGGAAGCGTACCGTGTAGGGCGTGACAGCATCTGATTGACAAGACAAACGTCGAGGCGGAACCGGTGAGAGCTTTTCATTAGATAGAAAGGAAAGGCAAAAGTTGACACGGAGACTCGACGGGCGTTCGACATCGAAGAATCCTGTTCGACGTCATTGAATTATGTATGAAGTCGAACCCACGTAGGCGCAACTATTGCACTGATCACTGCAATACCCTCGCCTATATCTTAAACGACTATGTTAATTCCACGTCCAAACACGATATTAAGTAGGTTATGCAGATCGCTATGAATAAAGTTTGAAGTTAAGTAAAACGTTAATTCTCACATCAATAACGTCACATTACTTACTATCGACAGTTGTAACCGCAAATAATGCCAATTGAACGATCTGTTTTGAATTATTCATTGTAATATATTAATGTTTTTCCTCGCTGTTAGGTTAAGTGTAGGTCGTATGTTTTCTGAGAAATATGCTACCGCAAATACATAGGTACTGCGTCAGACTTTAATATTTATTAGAGTCATTCTAAGAATGTATCCGTGTAGAGATATCTTTTATATTTATAAGAATTGACTTTTACATTCATTTGAATATTTAATAAAATTTTGAATCATTCATTAGATCGCATTAGAACGAAACATAAGATTCCAACTTCTTTAACAAATATACGAATACTTAAGTAAGTAGTGTATAGAACACTATAAATAGATAACGCTGACGTTATGCAAAACCATCGCGATTTGGCAAATCCCCCGATATGCCCCGCGATAAGGAAAATGTGTATAAATGAATCTTTGCCCAGAATATTAAAGTCGTTTATCTGCTCAGGCCAGATAAAAACTCGATAACAAAAGGTTTCATTTGGTTGGATAATGACTGTTGCATTCAATGTAAACAAGGTAATTATAAATAAATGATAATTACAACATTAATCTGACACTGGCAGCGATCGTCGTTATTGGTGGTGCATGTTTGAGTGAGCCGAGACCATCTCGTTAAAGCAACTAACCACAAGAGCGTGTCGGCTCGCCGACCGTGTAATGAAACACTTCCACTCGGACAATAACCGTTAGTTAATAGGACATTTAGCTGTGACAAAGCTTTCTCTGTATACCCATAAAGCAATTATCTCGACATTTACGTTACGTAATGCTGCGGTTTAAGTTATGTTGTTTCTATAATGGAATAAACTGGGTAAATGTTTTCCAACAACCGCACTGTAGTTTAAGCTTTACTTTCTAATATCACGGAGTTTTACAACGATTTCGATTGCACTACTTTATGACTGAGATATTGTTGCTTATTCCGTAATTGCCTTGTTATAGTGTCAACACGTTAAACGATATTCGATAATGAAACTTTGTTGAGAAGTAGCTCGATACTTATTACAAGCAACAGTCAGTAAAAAGAGCATCGCGTGACCGAATGATGCATCTGGTGTCGTGACTGGTTGGGAATGCACTACCTTGAAGGTATTACGGATGGGTTTAGTGTTTCAGGTATCACGAGCTCACGACGGCCGCGCCGCGTGCTGCAAATTGCGCAATACATTGTACCTACCTACTATTGATTGTAAGCGCTTGGCCCAGTAATCTTCCTTATATCTCATAATATTCACTGATACGTCGTGACTAGCTATGCCCGTCAATGTCTGTTCTGATATAACTAGCAATAAAATACCTTTCGAAGTGGAATTTGTTCAAGATCATAAAATGAAAAATATTTTCTTTACTTAGAGTTCAATTTCACTAAGTAATTTGAAAGTTAACAATAATTACTGCCACAATCTAAAGTGAACACCAAGTCATTTTGTATTCTCTAAACGTTAAGGACTTTTCGAACACGTGCGCCATTTTCGACTAAAATTAAAATTAAAATGGCGGCCTTCGATATTGTATACTAACGTCAACTAAATATATTCAAGTGTCACACAAAAAGCAGCACACAATGAAAGGTCAAGCAGATATAAATTAAAACTAGCGACTTAATTAACCAGTGTCATCATTCAACCTTTCACTATTCCAAACCGGACGTGATCATTATAAATCGTCTCGAATGCCTTGATCCCCAATAAACAAGACACTAAATGCTTCCTGCCTAGTGTAATATGATTAAAAACATCAGAATATTAGTATTTTAATTAACTACTATTTTGCGTCAAGTAACTCTTCACGATTACAACATCGCGTTTATAAGAGCATTATTATATTACAAGTGGGTAATTATGTGGAACAAAATGGAATCACTCAATTAAGTAGCGTCTAATCGTTGCAAACAATGACTAATCGGATCGAATAATTATTGGAACGCATGGAACGGTTCAGTAGAAAGCACAATAAACAATGGGAGTCGATAAGCGGACGATAACGGTCGGGTGTTTACTCCGACAATGCTCACAGTAAGTTTATAGATAAACGTGGACGGAAAAGGTCATCCATTACCCCCTACGTGTCTCGCGTACGTTCCGAGAACTAACTAGCATGCTGCGCTAACGTGGCAACTCACGAAATGACGACCGACGGTGACTAGGCATTGTAGCGTAAATTAATACGATCGACGGATAATAAATTTTGATACGACAAAAACCATTAATATTAATCTTCAACGTTATCTAACACTTGTATGTTCAAGTAATTTCAACACGATAGGTATTTAAAACGACTTAATATTTACGAATAAACAATTTAATTGCGTGATTATGTAGTTACAATATGGTACACCTTTAATTCGGATAAAAATAAAGCAATTATCGTAATCTAAACTATCCACTCGATTAGATAACCGAATATTTTGTAAAATAATCGATAACGGCGATATTAAGAAAATAATACAATTGTACTTACTCTTCAGAAATTGTAATGAAAACGGATTCCTTGATTCCAAAAAATATTTTCTTCGTCACTAATTGCACTATAAATACACAACAGCTCGATCTTAATTATCACCCAAATTAGGTACAGGTCACTAACACAAATTCAAAAATGGGGATGATCGACCGTTAGGTATTCAAAAGCGATCCAATTATGTCCTTGAATGCGGTCAGGCAGACGTATCAAAGATGCCAGGCGTTCACCTGCACACACTCACACTACATCGGCTATGCTATTATGTGTATATTTTGTAGATCCACGACTATGTTAAAGTGATTCGTAGCGATCGTGGAACGGTAGCACAGACGTGTAACAGCCTCGATGGCGCACAAAGAACTGAAACGCGGGGAAGTGGCAGCCGACAGTGCGGGGGGCGGGGGGAGCGAACCGCGCCAGTCTCGCGGCGGCGACGTAGCACGTAGCAGGGAACGTAGCAACAAGTGAACGGCAGTGCGGGTGTGAGGCGAGCAGGAGACGAGGGATGGAAATGGGGAGACTCCCCCCGCGCATACAAAGAGTGCGCACCTGACGGCCATACATGCAGCACCCGTCCACCTATCCTCTGTCCGTCCACTAGCCGACTCACTACCATACAACCGGAAAGGAAGGGCAGATGTCGATAATCACGATGTGCAACCGACAATGACACCTACGCGTCGACGATCGAGAATTATGTTGCCAAGTAACTAATATATAAATGCTTGTAATTGTACCTACCTACGTACCTAACCGTAAGTGACTTACTCGTGTTTCTAGACAGGAAAATTCCTCGTGCAAATATTATAAGTATAAAATTACAAACCGACGTTGAATTTGTAGCTTCACAATAAAAATGTTATTTTAAAATTTGGTCTTACAACTGCTGTACTTATGCATATTTTAAACCTCATTATTAATATTATTAAAATAGGTAACCTTGGTCATGTGTACAGAATCAACGCAAACATGTGAAGATTAACATTCCTTAATGATAATGTAGGTAAGTAACGGTGATTTGCAAACACAACATTTCAAACAAACAATTAAATTAAAAGTAAATGGGTAACAACATTTGAGTTATTAGGTTATTGCGTATTGGGTTCGTGCGTTCGTGTCGGACATAATGTGCATTAGGACGCAAAGCGCGTGTAAACTGCTAGCTATTTATAGGCAATGTAATTTAGTAGAACATAAACAAATATCGATCGTTGACCAACATACCGGAGAGTTTAACAACGCGCTAACAATTTGGCATGTTGCCAACTATTCCGCGACAATCCATTCGATCTTTGTTTGGTTTTATTTTCCAAATAGTTAAATTTTGTTTCAGGATAAATCTAATTAAATTACGTTCCTACTCGTTCTACGAGCAACAAACAGAATAAAGACCATTGTGGACAGAAAATTATAATTGTACAATATAATCATTTGATTAATTGCATCTGATGTAATATTATGAAATAAGTCACAGTTATCAGACAGATGTTACAATAAATTAAACCATTATCGTAAACAACGCATTAGTAACTCATTATTCGTATGTTGTACCCTTGAACACAAGAAACGAGTTCTGTAATCGTAACGCGAACGATATCAATTGTATTTCTTTCGTCACATAAATTTACACATCACGTATCTTGTGGATGTATTCTATCATCGTTAAATACAATTCGCATGAGTAAACAAGTAAAAACGTATTAATTAGTTTTTATGATGCGGGCAAGCGAATATGTGGGCGATTGACAGGTAAACCTGTTCGTTTGCAAAAACAACGAAAAAGGTCGCGTATCTGTTTTGGCCTTGCGCTAATCGTGTTAGCGGTAACACGCGAATAGCTAATGTTTAGCAATTTACACATACAATGCGGAGAAAAAGCATACTTTAACTATATCGCCTCCACCATCTACGACTTTAATGGGCACGCATCTGACTCATGGATATTTAATGACTCTTTAATGTGTTTTGTTCCGAATAATAATAAACGAGCTCTTCATCAAAACCATTAATAAACACGATAAGAATAGACAAAATCTTGCCTTCTCGTTGTAGGTACATTACATTTGCAAATTACTGTGCATAATGTGACTTAGGCCTCAGTAAAAAGATAATGATGAATGTCTACCACCAAAAATAGGTACTACATCACGCAATGTGTTTTGTTCGCTGATAAGGGAGATAACCCACACAACGCTGCGTTGATTCGAAGATAGGAAATACAAACACGGCAGTCGATAACCTGGTTGCAGCAACTGATAATACACGCGCTATCGCCTCACATACAAGTACTATACAAACAATTCTAATAATTTAAGTCATTTTACAACTCAACGGCCAATTTTCGTTGCCGTGTTTGCTTTTACCGTTCTGTTTCACACTGTCGAGGACCGAACGTACTCAATCACGATTTGCAAATAAACAAGTCAAACCTGCATTTGAAAGCCTAATTTAAATTCAATTACGCAAACTAATTACCGATCAAAAAGTCTTCGACATTCGACCCGACAGATTTAGATTACTAATAGAAATACCTGTTAAGAGTGGTCTGTGAAAAGTGGTTTTATAAAACGACCGGTAATATAAGAATAAATTTAATTATAATATTGTTTTATTAACTGTTATCATGTAAGACCACGAGGTTATTTATAAAGTTTTCTTAAGAAATGTGCGACTTCCGGAATAGGTACGTACTTTGCGTGGGAGTTTACAACTACAATGAAATTCTTTGCTCAAGTTTGTTCGCTCCGAAAGTTACTAACGGCTGTGACTACGTATCGAGCGTCACGCGTGTGTATCGGGAACAATAAGTTATTTAACATTATCTAAAGCATACACAGCTGTACCGAAGATATGAGCACACAGATAACTCGATTAAAATCATAATAATAATAATCAATCCGTAACCCATATACAGAATGATGCAATATCGGTGAATCATGGCGATAGCTTACAAGATTTCCAGTTTCTTACTTATGCATTTCAAATAAATAGGTTACTCAAGTACTAGCAAGGCATTTGACATTGTTCAGAAAAAATAACTTGTTAATTTTGAAATACTATTAGATATTGAAACCTTATTCAATATTTCATGATTTGTTTCAATAAACACTCCAATATGTGCGCCCTTGACTTTTGTTTCAATTAATGAGTTGTAGTTATTGTATTTTCATTGGCTGATTCGTTAGGTACGATTAAGTTTCAAATCAATAAACACAAATGTCAATAGGTGCTCTAGTTAAGAGGTACTCGAACGATTTAATTGTGTGTAACATTTCCACGCCTTCGTCATTATTGGCTTTCTAACAGGTATTGTTTATACTAATCACACAAACGAAAACGTGAATATCAATTTAGTTTCAATTATTAAACTCATATTTGAATACAGTAAATCAAGTAAGCAAACAATGTTAGTGGTGTGCGTAACTATTTCGTCATCGCGTTACCGAGTGCGGGACCGGTCGACGATCGAATGTCAAAAACCGCACGACGCAATAAATTGTTGTCTCATGGAGAGTAAACATTGGCGTTCGGCCGCATTCATGCATAATTGATGAGGGTTCAGAGTGAGCGCGTGGATTCCTGGCGGTCACGACTCACCCGGTCCGCGCGCCTCCGGCAGCCATTTTGTGAAGCTTGCTCGCCCCGAGCGCGCTCACTTTGAATATTAATACAACCTTACGATCTGGACCACCTCAACACGAACATAATATCCTCTTTTGTACAAAACATCACTTTTTACACGATTCGTTTCGTTTCCGTCTCGCTCGATCGGTCAAATGTGACGATCGTTGGGTACTCGCTTCTATTATGTGCATGCAAGGCGAACCGTCAGCTAAAGCATGCGATGTGCAATTAATACAAAATGATCGTTATTAGTTTCTATCGTTACCGAGTACCGACCGTATAAATAGACCGTACGGCGGTGTAATACATTATAAATTGATGGCACAATACAATGCATGAAACTCTCACGCACGGCCATTGTTCCGTGCAATAATCAAAAGTCTTTTCTCTCGAAACAATTGACGCTACCTTAATACATTTCACAACAATTAATGTTAAGTAGGTACGTAGTCGTCTCTGGTATTTTAATTTTTTTTTTTGGTTGTTACATATCCATTGCCAATGTTGTATTCAATTGCCAACTATTATCAGTACGTACTGGTATGTAACGCAACAATACGTGTTTGGATTTGATAATAAAACGTGCCTTTTATCTATTATATCGAACTCATGATATGAAGTATCTACTTATTGCAATGTTACAAAACATTAGTGAAAAAAATATAAACTCATGAGCCAAGAGCTATGAAATTAGACTGGGAACGAAACGAGTAAACATGTCTACATATAACATCAAAAGGAGTAAACATTCCTTTCAAGTCACATCACAATAACAGAACAACGTTGTTTCCTCGGAGCGAGCTTGATTTTATGCTGATACGTTGCGGTCGAAGCCTACGGCGGTGCGCTCATTACGGATGAAACCCCCGCTCTGAGCGGGGAGCTGTAATAATATGAAATGAAATACGCCCGTCCGTCTGCTCTCAACCGCAGGCCTCAGCCAACACGATCACGTGCATGCGTAACCATGAACTAGGAATTATTGAGCAGCGCACACCACCGCCCCACCCGTCTGCACAACATCTAAACGTACTAGTTATTTACAATCTCGTTACGATTTTAGTATCTGTAATCAAACTGGACGTTTGATACGAGGCAAAAGATTTGTGTTTATGAGATTTTTAAACGATACATGCGCCAACAATTTCGGTCAAGTGATATTTAAATACATTAATATTGGAATCGTCTATATAGAAAACAATTGCCTCATTGTAACGGTTTACGCAATTTAGGCGATTTCACATGCAACTAGATATCCTATAGCGAAATCGCTATTTAATAAGAAAAATACTAAGAAAGTACGTCGGCAAATCGCCACTGTGTTGTGGCCCTTACGGTTACGTATCATGTGAAACAGCTGCAAGCATAGCAGCCGTGCTTCCTGTCGCCGATTCATTTTATTGTTGTTTGATACAGTATGCACTTTTTATGCCGATCCGCA
This sequence comes from Cecropterus confusis, assembly GCA_018251515.1. Taxonomy (NCBI): domain Eukaryota; kingdom Metazoa; phylum Arthropoda; class Insecta; order Lepidoptera; family Hesperiidae; genus Cecropterus; species Cecropterus confusis. The sequence continues at coordinate 6,632 of DWTU01000236.1, read as the reverse complement.
CTGGCAAGAATAGCGTGAGTATTAGCATTTCACTAATACATCGCGTAAACAATTTTGTTTTATTTTTTCCCTCGCAATGTATTAAAATATTGATTAAAATTATTAGAATTAAAAGTTGAATCTTTTACTCAACATGTTTTGAACTCAGTTTGAGTTTGGAATGAAATTTAAAACTAATATTCAAGTCATGATCTTTATATGTGAACGAAACCTACTAATACCAGGTTTCGTTCACATATAATGCTAATAATACAACACATACATATATTAACTGTTCGTAGCATTATGCAATGTTCCCGACCTTATCACTTAATGGGCTAACTAATTTTATAAAGGGAAACGATTCACTAACTGAATCCATATTCGATCTTTTAAACAATAAATCTTGAAACAAAGGCTATAAAACAAGTAATGTACATAATGTATATATTGTGAAACTAATGAATATTCAGATGTTATTAAGATAGAGACATCCTTTGGCAAAAGGTTATTGTCTCGAGATTTTTTGTGCTTCATTTTACATAATGATATTCGAAGCTGTTATCAAAACAGGTTGTAGCTAAGTGTTCTTGGGAAGACATTGGCGTGAGATCAGAAAGTCGTGATCGGTCGCCACGACGTCGACGCCCCATGCGCATTAATTCGCTAATCAAATCAACCAGCACAATGACTCCATTGTTATCGAGAGGAATTCTCGAGCCTAAATACTGTTCTCGTTTTACTACAATCAACTTTTTTCCCTCTGACTGACGATACAAGACTTTTTACGTACACTGAACAATAGGGGCTTTGAGAAGGAATTTTCCTTGTGATGTCACAAAATAAATGAGACCAAGGCTTTGGAATATATTGTTATGGACTTATTTATAAATTAGATGACCCTACAACTTTTATTTACTTTTCTTTTTATAGTTAGATGGAAAGCGTGAGTGAGGGGTCTATTTACTATATTTGGTCTGTGTTGACTTGTATAATGCAAAACTAATTTAATATTCATTAGCGACAATCGTTTTGTATTTATAGCAAGTTAAAGGTCATTGTACAGTGACAATTTATCAATATCCAACCGAACGTAATGGCCGGGTGTCGTGACACTGCCATATATCACCGACAGCGAAGTGGACAAATCTTCCCCAAAGGCGGCGAGCGTCGGTGAGGGATGAGGCAACCCCCTCCCCACCCCCGGGCTTATTCAAAACAGCCGCATTAAGCCCTCTGCCATTAACGCTTAACTGCAGGTTATCAAGGGTTTTCCTTAGAAACTGCAGCCAAGCTACTGTTCGGTAATTTGGATACTCGCCAAGCAATGTTTCGACACGTTATCGGATATCTAGCAAAATGTGCATGTAACCATTTTAAAATACGTATCGCAGTGCCGCAGTCCCGCGACTGCCAAGAATCTGAATAATGAAATAGATCACCACTTTCGATTTTGGGTTAAACTATCTTACGGTTGTTTTCGTTCCAAATTATTTGTACTGAATTAAGTTTCGACATAGTTTTCCTTGCTTTTATTAATTCTACGCTCTTTTACAATCCTGTTTCAAATGATAACTGTAATTGAACCGTTATATTTTGACAGCTCTGTTAACACATTTTTTACTAGTACTCGAAAAAGATTTTTGTATCAAATCCATTGAAGACATTTTTCAACATTCATGCACGCTAAAATGTTGAATACAGCGGAATTTCAGCGACGCAGTAAACTGTAAATTTCATAATGCGGAGCTCATAAAATAAAGCTGTTACGAAAAGCGTTTAATTTTGAATATCGTGCCGCTGAAATATTATTGAACTGCGAATGGCGTCGAAAGGAAAATGTCACAATTTAGGCGCAGTAGGGTGAGTCGGGGAGATAAAAATGCCGCCCACAACTTGTTTACGTCGTCACCCATGAATCGAGGTAAGCCCGAGGGCAAAACTTTGATTAGTTATTCTTTATTTATAGCGACAAGGGCCCATTTATTTTGAAATTCCGTTTCGCGCAGTAATCTCTGCAAAATGACTCATTGAACAAACATTGCCTTATACCTATTTTCTTAACAATTATATAGGTGTTCATTTGTCGAATGCGATGTAAATATAAGACGAGTCGTGCTCCGGTTTTTGTGATTGTTTCAGAGATAAAATAATAACATCTTTAAGTTACTTTATCAGGATATAACATCTTAGAAAGATGTGGCTTAAACGTCAAACGTTATCTATTATTAAATAAAGCTCTTTGATTATAGCGTTGTTGGCTGTTAAATCTAATAACGGTCGAGCTTCCGCTCCCGGGCTGTCGCCATGCCAACGACAGGCCCGCCGCACCTACCGACTACAACATCCCTTATTTATTCTCTCTCGCTTATTTATTCTCACGAGACTCCCTATAAGCAGCTGATTTCTTTCATAAATGTACAGAATAAATTCTTTGCTCTTTGTTCGATTTTATCGCGTTTCGTTTTTTGTTTAACTAATATTCAACGATTTTTTGGATATCCATGTTAGCCATGTGTAGAATGGTCATAATTTAATCTACCTATCTTTATGTTAAGTATTAAAATTTTATGTAATGACATAAATTATAAAAAACACTCCCCTCAAGACGTATAAGGGAATTATTTGTAGGAAATTTGATAGTTAATAAAAACACTGACCCACAAGACATTTGGCTTACAAATAGTTAATAGTTAAACGACATTAATATCATCTATTCTACTTCATCAATGTTCAGTTCCTAAGTATGTGGTTCCCTGAAGAATCATTTAAATTTTAGACGTTGACTGAGAGATAAATTATGTCTACCTTAATTATGTAATTTAAATAAATGAATCAGACTGGGTGTGTCTGATTCATTTATTTAAATTTTATTGACTTTACAAATATCATTTCATATTATACGAGCCAATTTTCAAATCACAACAATTTTATTGCGAATAATTAGACCGGTTATAAAATTACCGTTGTAAATACGAATGAAGTAATTCATAAACTAGTTTTAATACATAAATAACGCAACATAAGTGTTTTGGGATATAATTTCACAATCCTAGACAGCAAACATGCTGAACAAACGTGATCAGGAGTCAGATTTCGCTTAAAACGGAATTAAGAATGTGAACTGCACAAGTATGCTAAATGCGATACGGGCAAAGACACAGCTGACTAGCATCTACTCGGATTTTACTGCCATCATTTCTATGCTATTTTCTTGCTTATTAAAAGGCCCCTAAGTTCACAGTACAGTGCACGACCCTTTACAGGTGGTATTAAAGCTGTGGATGTGTAGGCTGTAATACCCGTCAACCCTTCTGTAGTAATACAAAGAATGCGAGCCAACCCTCCCGGTTTTCCCTTTATTTTTATTCATATACAAAAGGAAAACATTGATGTAAGATATGAGGGTAGGCATTCGGAGGGTGAACCTAAATAATTATCCTTCACATAAACGAGTGACCCAGCATTTTCTTTGTTACAGATGCAATTAAAATGCAACCGGATATTTATAAATTAGAGCGATGTTAGCAGATAAAAATAGTAACTTAACTCTTCATAAGTCAATGTTATACAAGGTAATTTAACTTTTCTTATTAAGTAATCGACTACTGTGCCATTTTCATATAAGTACACTACAGTACTACTACAGTACTACAGTATATTAGACTACAGTATAGTTAGTCGTTAGCAACAATTTATCCTTTTCACGTCGACAATTCATATTCATGTAACAAATTCAAGTCTCACAAAATGAAAGCTTTTTCGTCAACCGTATAAAGCAAATGATTAAAATAAATACATTTTTTGGAAGCACTTTCATTCTTGAGAAGCAAATTAAATGAATTTAACTTAATTCGATAATTAAATCAACACTTGACTCGTATTTTCAACCTAATTTGGTGTTATTAAATTACATCGATTAAGTTGAAGAAACCGGTTTAACGAATTCAAATTCTGCGATGTTAATTCGGCAAAACCTGACCAGTTCCTTACAAGTACTTAATTAAAACTGGTGCCAGGAAAAATAAAATCGCAATAAGATAGCTAACCTTTCGGGGACAGTTAAAACAGAAATAACATTCGTGTTTTCATAATAATACCGACTTTTTGTAGGTATTCGGTCTCGCTTGAGACCTAAATCTTTATCGCGTCATAAATAAAGTTTTCCAACTTCCACAATCCACATATATATCCTTATACGCTTAATAAGAAAAAAATGTTACTGAGTGAGTCAATAAGCATTCACAATAAATGCTTAATAGAATCGGTATAGCCTTATGTGCAAATAGTCAAAAGTCCTAAAGACAACATGAAAGGTTTTATTAGTAAATTTTATATTTAATAGAAAAAGCCAGAATATTGGAAAACGCAAGTGCAAACGGCACCTAGCAGTACACAAATGCGACATAGTTACACAAACATTTGTTCGCATTTCGCGGAAATTCGCCGCTTCCAGTTTACATAGCGGAGACACGAATTTATTAGCATTAATAAACGTCTGTTGTAATGAGTTCGTTAAAGGACAGTTGTGAATACGTTGTGAGTAGAGTTGCAGAGTATAGTTTGAGGTGTAATTTAAACCGCACATTTATATTAAAAGTTATATTTGAATACAATATATTACCTACATTCATCACTATGTAACTATACTGTACTCTGAAAATATGAAAGTGATACCTAAGCACTTTCATATGTTTTGATATATGGTTAAAATTAGCATAAGTAGTCATTTAAAATAAAATTTTAATTAAAACGTGTTTTAACCGCCTGACTTGACGAATGAATGGGAATGAATTTGCGAAAAGACGGTGCGTAATAATTTAGTTCTTATCCAGCAAATCCGGACCATGGTCCGAATTATTGTCAGCCACGTGTGCAATCAATATATCAAGTGCGTGGCAGGGTGGATAATGTGTTGCCACGTGCACTTGTAATATTGTATTTGCAGTATAATTATCACAGACAAATCATTAAGGTTGCATGTCTGATTTGGATTGGTTTTACACATCATCTTTTCAATATTACAAGAACAAGAATGTTTCATTAATTAATTAATTGATGCAGGGGTGTGTCCGAACTTGCATCTGGTCGAAATTAAACCTAGGCTATCAAAGCTTTAAACAAACTTACACTTGCAACAACTTACCAAGTTGTAAAAATGAATTTAATGCAAAATGATGCAGTCAACTTATCATGCACACACTAAGAGCTGGCTGAGAGCTGACGGACGGCTTCACCAGAAAAACGCAAGTAGCTATGATAAGGCCCATACCTCGGATTGTTGGCCGCGGCCCACTAAAAGCGTTCGTCAGATCCGAACTCGACAAATGACTCATTAACCGTCTCGACTAACGACTGCGCCAAAGGACTGTCCAATTGAATTTTATTCATTACGAACCGGTTACGTCCAGTAAATTGCGCGAGCTCAATTCGATCGCGATACGTGCAATTTAAATGCCAGTTCGGTTAAAACAGCAAGGCCAACGTTATCATGCGAAAATCGACAAGTTTTATGTAGGCCAGAGCGACTGCAGTAAGGTAGCATTCCTTTACATTTACAGTAGCGCGATTTACGATCGTGATAGTTTCGTTTTCACGTCCCGATAGCTTCGTTGCTCGCGCATTTATTCGTCCATTTTTGTTCGGTAATGGCCGTTTCGTGACCAATCAAGGGAGATCTCTGATAGTTCAATAGGTCGCTTCTTTCGTGTCCGGTAATTGACGTCCGTCGCGTTAGGGGGGGGCCTGAGTATGTTTGTCGTGAAGTTTTTTATTCGCGTCGAGTCTCAGCGCGTGACGGGCGTGACGTTCCACAGTCTACTTATCCATAGACAATTTGTTGCGCAACCAACGGGACAGAGCCGAGCCACCTTCGTATTCAGCAGACGCTGTTATGCCTTCACTTTCTCAACCTACATTATAACTAATCTACACTCCGCACACCGACTTTTGTGTAACTCATTCGACATGTATAGCCTCTTCAAAATTATGTGACGATATAATTAAACTAATTAAGACTTTAGTTAACTACCTTGACGATTATAATGGTTAAAACTTTGAACTTCTTTTGAAATGTTTTACACTTGACTTTTTATAATATATCAATATCTTGCATCATATACATATATTTTATTACCAACAATTAGTATAATTAACTAGTTCTTGTAGGTATTAAATTTAAAACCAGACTAAAAACAGCAGCGCCACTGAATTATACTGAAGGTTTACCAAAACCAGTTTTCCTTCCGTCATTTCGTGATCGGCAAACTTAATTAAAAAGACAATGTTAAATGAGTAGATACAATAATTAGCTCTACTTCGTCGTTGGTAAACTACAGAGCGATTGATAAAACAATCAGTGAAGGTTAATACCGTTAAGTAACCACAGCCTTGACATAATGCAAATGGATGTGTTGATTGAATACAATTCTAATTTTGGCAACAATTTGGAACAACTTTCGGCGATTTGTGATTTTTATATAATAATATTAAATAACTTTGCACATTTACAACCTAACACAATGCATAAACATTTAAACATTTTAAACATAAACACTTTATACACTCATAGCCCCACAGTAGGTATTCTCCTGTGTCATGGGTGCCATGGACACACAAATACGAATACACAAACAGCCAGACCCAGAACAGAA